>CM034151.1:235237484-235379295 GCA_019776745.2 Taxus chinensis | reverse complement strand
ATTTCCTTTGAATCTAAAAAATTTCCTTCTATTGTTCATTATATATTTTTTATTAATTGGTCATTATATACAATTTATTATTTATTAATTTAAAATTAGAATTGTAATTTAAAATTTTATTTTTATTGTTCATTATATATATTTTAGTAACTGGTCATTATATACAAATTATTATATAATGATTTAAAATTAGAAAATTAGAATTGTAATCTAAAATTTTCCTTTTATTGTTCATTATATATATTTTATTGATTGGTCATTATATACAATTTATTATGTAATAATATAAAATTTGAAATATAGAAAAGTTACTATTAACAACCCATTGAATTTATTATTTTATAAATTTAGTTAATAGTAGGTTTTCTACGTTTTTTTAATAGATAATTTAACAATTATTTATTGTGGCAATCAAATTGTAGCTTCCACCTACAAGTTTTATGTGGTAAGGATAATTGTAGAAAACATTTGTTGAAATTTCCACAAATATAACATTGTAGAAAGATACATAATTCTAAATTGTGGAAATTCTACAAAGATTGAATCTATAGGAAAACTACATTTTGGTGAAAATTGTGGTCTACTAACAAAAATAAAAATCGTAGAAATGTTACAAACATTTAGAAATGTGGACAATGTACAATTTAAAAAATGGAGGTTAGCTATAAATTTGATGAATTGTGGACGATCCACGGTATAATGAGTTGTGGAAAAAATACAATAATATATCAAAGTGTGGATTAACTACATTTCCAATGCCACAATTTTAATTTTTGGAATACTATATAACCACAAAAATATTGTTGAAAAATTGTGGTAAAAGATCTAATATGTTGTAGTGCAACACTAGTCATATGAGTGAAATATAGATAAACGATTTCAATAAGAAGACATGTACTAATTTGTTGGATAAGGACAAAACCTAAATGGAAATATGAACATCAGTTGCTTCCTATAGTAATTTGTAGGACCCCTTTTCAAAATAACAAAATATACTAATTAATTTTTTTTTATATGAATAACTCGTAATACACCATGATGTAGATAGAAAAACATAAATTATAATTAAAAATCATTTAATAATTAATGATCATTCAAATGATTAAGCAATTGTTATTAAAGCAATACATTTATAAATGTCTTTGAATTGGGAGATTAAACCCTATATAAATTTGGTTGAGTCCAATCTAATAATGTAAATATACTCTAATAAAGTGAGAGAATGTGTAAGATCACTTGATTTTGAAATTAGTGATGTGTAATTTCCCAATGCCACAAGAAATATTTGAGAAATATGGTGTGTAATGGCTTATCTCTAGGGAGGATGTATGTTTAACCAAAATTTAAACCAATTGCCTATTGACGAAATATAAATATTGTAAAATATTTTTTTCTAATAAAATATATAGACACGATTGTATTTGACATTTTCCTACACTACAAAATCGTATTATCAATGTCACTAAACATACATATTTTGCACATGGAGGGTAGAGTAATTCACCCTTGTTGTTATTGTTGGCTCCAATTGAAGTTGTAACCTTCAATATCGATGTATCAACCAAACACGAAAGCCTTCACATATCTATAAAGGAAGAAAACTCTTCCAAAGGGAAGCCACTCAAAATTTTTAAAGAATCAAAGAGTTATGCGTGCTCCATTCTCATTGACAAAATGAACTTCATATGCTCACTGTTATCCCACATTGACGAACACTTGTGAGTAAGTATTGTTCCATAGGGATGAAAAATATCTCATTTAGTAGGGATTATTTATTCATGCTGGATTCCCAGGATAACTTTTGTTGACGTAATACGTAACAATGTATGCAAGAACATCATATGGAACAATTATCTAACACAACTTTGCCACAATTTTGTACCAATAAAGAAACTGAAATATACAAAAATCGCAATACGTCAACTTGAAGAGGACAACATTTGAACTTGAAAATATTGAACATTTGGAATTAAATTTAACTAATTTTTTCTTAATATAATAATTAATTGATAATATATTTGTTTGAATAAAAAAGAAACATATTGTCTTTTAATTTTGTTTTCTGTAAACACACTTCAACACATCTTTATTTTGTATGCTCTCCTTTTTTAAGCAACCCTATCCAGACTTCTCCTTCTTCCGTCCCCACAATTTTTTAATGCTTTACACTTTGTCATATTGGCGCTTCCATTGTAAATTCGGTTACAATTGATAGTTACTTAATATGTAAAAACTAATTTGAAAAGTGAAAAAGTTGAAGATCAATATTTATATTTTTTATTTTATATAAAAAGTATTTGTCTTACACGTTATACGTGAAAAATGAATGGAATACTAAGGTAACACTAACAATTTCACATGAGCTGCAAATTTTGCCGAAAGGGATGTCAACGTTGAATTTGTGGATTTTTTTCATGTACTATATTTTCCCCATGTGTTACATCATTTTATCAAAAAATCAGGTGTACATGTGTAATTTCACATTTCACATACATGTCATCATTGCATTCCATGAGACCATTAATACAATTTTCCAAACAATTCACCTGCCTTGGGTATGTTTTTTAGATTTTGCATACATGTTTGTCATGTCATGCACATACGACATATAACAAACAACCAATTTCAATTACATTTTGAAGGATTTCCATACCCTATTCTAAAACTCCCATTTTGTTCACAAGTTGGCAGGATGGTGGGAACAAAACTGTTGAGGTTGGACAATTATTTTTTGCTTTATTTTTTAAAGACTCCCATATCTGTTTCAGCGGGACTATTTTGTGTATATCCAACCATCATTGTATGCCATGAGACTAAATTTTTGGCCAGGCATTTTTTGAAACCATTTATGTGCCTTTTGTAATCTTCCATATTTTGTATACATGGTTGTGAGGGATTTGCAAAGATAACATTCAACAACAATCTAGTTTTCCAATTGCATATACATGAAAGTTACCAAGGCCTTTTCAAGAAAATTATTTTGTGCTTACCCTTTAATAATCATAGTCTATGGGACCACATTCGATTAGTTTGAGGCATTTCTTGAAAAGTGTTAAAGTCTCGACAAAAACATGTGTTTTTACATATCCTATAGTCATACCAGTACGTGAAACCACATTGTTTTGAGGTATTTTGTCAAATAATTCTTGTAGCTTATATATTCTTGCACACTTAATATAAAATCTTCATATTTTTTTGCATGTTCATATCCTTCTCTAAAACTTCCATTTAGGCACGGGCCAGGAGTATGTTGCAAAAAGTTTTGAGAGTGTTGCTTTACACTTTTTAAATTAATTTGCTTCAAAGTTTCTAAAACCTTCTCAATTGATCCATTTTGTGCATACCCTGCCATCATAGTAGTCCATGAGGCCACATTTCTTTGAGGAATTTTGGAAAATATTTCCCCTACCCTGTGTGTATGCTTTCATATTTTGCAGTCATATCTACTTAAGCATTTCCAGCTGCATAAAATATCAAGAATCCATTTTCCAAAATTAAGTGAGGATGTTGATACCTAATTTTAAATTTCCCATTTTGACCTAGCTAAGAATATTTCGGAAAAGGTTGCAATTTTCGTGTTTTACACCTGCCAAATGTGTGTGTTTAATAGTTCCTAAATGTCTTTTCAACAATCCAACCCATTTTTATTGTCTATACATTATTCTAAAACTCTTACTTTTGCACACGTTGGGAAAATGTTGGAAAAGGTGTTTGTTTATTGCCATTTCAATTGTACCACTGGCTTTGGAGAGCAGTGAAGGGTAACTACAACATAAGTAGCAACCCAACCCAAATCTTTCTATAGTATAAATGAGTGTAGGGTCTCCCAAATGAAACACTATAGGGGATAACTACTACAGGATCAAAAATATCATTATATGGTTGAAACCAGTAGATTCAAGTAGTAAATTTGGTGGATCAAAAAAGAAGATAAGCTCCAATGGAGCGCAAGTTTTAGAATCTAAAACTTTCCACATCCCTTAATGGTGAACAAAAACCTGCATGGTGTTCAAAATTTGCCTAACCACCATCAGTATGAATCAGTTGATTAGAATGTAAGGTAAGTGTAACGCCCACATTTTCCATGCACAAACCTAAGATAATCCCCATTAGTTAATTAGGAAAATTACGGATTTTTTTTGTTTGTTTAAGGAAGGTTGCAACAAGATATCAAACAACTAGATTTAAATCTTTCTTGTTTAATAAGTTCCACATCTCAACAAAGTTATCGAAACTCAATTAATAATTAAATATTATAATCCCTTCCAAACCATTTCAGGTTTAAATCCTCTACTAGGGTTTCCATTAATGTACCTTATTTAAGATATCATTTAGGTCAATATTCCTAGATTAATTTGCTTCTTACTTTCCTAATAACTTAATGACAATTCCCCACACTAGATCATCTAACTATACATTTAAATTCCAATAATTATCCCTTTTTTATTCATTTGCCAAGTTACTCTTTTCAAAATTAATTAATTTATCTTTATAATTCCAATGTCATTTGTTTACTTAATAACCTAATACTAAGGTCACAATTTACTCTAACCCTTAATAGGACCCACTCAACCCATTACCCCTACCTTTTAATTAATTTACCATTCCCAAATAAATCACATCACTTAAAATTGTATGGTGAAATCTAATCCATTATATTAAGTCATTTTGTGCCCTTAGATTAGGAATACCCTAAAAATCCTTGAGGCTTCTTTCTTATACTCTTATTATCTAATTTTATCTCGTTTTTGTTTTGTAGGTTTTTTTTTGGTGCATGGAGGCCATAGAAGCTTGGAAGGGTTCCCATGTAGAGCATTTCTCATCTTTTTGTTTCATTTCATTTTTTTAGTTTGTTAAACATGGTAGGAACAACCCTTTGTGGGTCTAGGGTTAATTCCATGAGGATTTAAATGTATTTCTTAGTTATAGACTTTATATTCTTTAATTTGGAGTGTAAAATCTGGATTTGCATTTGGATATGGTTGCATTTAGTGTTCCATTGTATGTATACTCAAAAATCTTGCACTCATAGTTTGTTAATAAAAAATATTTCATGTTTTTTTTGCTATATATTACAGATCTGAATCTATACGTTTTTTTCCCTTTTTCAATCCTTTCTCTATTTACACATTTGGGTGCCCAAAAATGGGTTTAAATGCTCCAACAAATAAATTTGTTCATTTACTAGTTGTTGGTAGTTTCATATTATAATTTTAAAGCTCTGGTTTTGATTTAATTCATCCCGGCTTTGCACATTTCGATAATTATTTTTTTTCGTCAAAAGTGACGAAATCGCCACCCTAAGCAGGTTGGCGGTCCTATGAACGCCACCCTACCTAGTAGGTGGTTCATCGACCGCCACTCTACACAGGACAGAGGTTCAGTTTCCTGAAAAATAGAACCTTAATCTAGTTTATTTTCTAGCATATTTTCTACTTTAGTTGATTTTTATGATAATATAATTTTTTTTAAGGTACCTACATTCACTAGTTGATAGGTTGATGTCATTTCTTCATTTTAAACCAACTTCAAGATACTTAAGAAAATGTATAGACCATCCCAATTATATCGAGGTAAAGTTCATTGTTTCCTACTTTAGTTTAGCCTATTGAATTCCAACATCTTCATATTTTGCATATAAGGGTTGTGGCATGACAATATATTCCAACTTTTCCATACACTAAGTCTTATTAACTAAATGAGAGTGTCTCTTTTCTTTCCACAAAAATAATTCTATCTATTCCAACAAGGAAAATCAAGTATAGCTTTATTTCATCTTTTATTACAAACACAACCATTCCACCGAAGGAAAACACAAGCAACCATAATTTTATTTCCATTTCTTTGAAAGAAATACATTTCCCATTTGAATACAAATTTCAAGTCCTTCTTTCAAACCCTTACAATATTTCAATTATAACTAGTTAACAATACAATCTTTTCTCAAGAATCTTAGTTCATTCTTTTACAACATAGTAGTTCCTCCTTTCATCAATTTGAACAAAATAAGTTTACAAGAATGTTTCCCAAAAATAAAAGATTGAATCTTTCACTATACAACAAAGGAAAAATCATTACAAGGGTGATCTCATTGACTCCAAATAAGGGTAACTCCTCTAATATCCAACTCCATAGCTTCTCTTTTTCTTCAAATCACAAAACAAAATAGGGGGTGTAGGAAACACTCACTTCCCAACCTTTATTACAATAAGGAGAAGAAGTCATTCTCCTCATTGGCCCCTGAGACCCAACCATAGTAGAATATACAATGTTTTCAGCCAATGGAAACTACAAATTTACTTCCACATTGCAACACACATACCAACATTTCAAGCAATAAATTCAACACCAAAATACCATAACACAATGCATACATTTCAACACATAGGCTTATAGATAAGGCCAAAGGGAGAATAAAATAGTGGGAACCATCTCCTTGTAACCCCCAAATGAGATAGGAGTTCCACCTAACAAGCCTCCACATGCACAACAACTTCTCTACACATCCCTTTTCCCTCCCAATGCAAATACACATGTATAGAAATTTTACCCTTTTGTCTCCCCAAAGGTGCAACTCCCACTCATACTCCCTCCATTATGCGCCACAATTTTCCTTTTCCCTCCACTATGTAACACAATTTCCTTTTCTCTTCAAAAATAGTCCAATTTTCCTTCTCCTACACCTTTGCTTAAGGTAAAACACTACTCAACCCAACACAAATCTCAACCATATAACCATTTTATTTGTACACACACATAAACAAGTAAATGAACAATAAAGGAAAAGGCCCTACCTCGCCATCACAAGCTTCCACAAACTTCAACAAGATTTTCTCTCTTCTAAAACTAAGAAAGTATTCCCAAAGCAATCTCCAAAAGCTCCAAGTAAAATCTCCAAGAAAATTCTAAAAGAAAAAGTGGGCTAATCTAAATGAGTAACCCCCAATACTTCAAATAAAAAAGAATAAATCGAATAAGGAGAAGAGGAGGGTGAGGTGGCTCCATGTAGGATGCCACATCACTTCTCCTCAACTCCACATCCCCCAAGTCAAATATAAAACCCAAGGTTAGTAATTAGGTGGTTGATGATATGAAACCCCTCTTACACACACTAATCCATACTCCATACCTCAAAATTACACCGTTAAAACTAATGTAAGAAAAAGTGCAATAAATCAACCTTTTACCATCCAAATTACGTAATGAGGCCTAATTTTAAGCCCTTACCCCATAGGTATTGTTAGTAGATGAATTTAAGAGGTGTGGGACAAGCTTAACTTGTCCCATAACCCTCAAAAATTGGATTGAATGTCAAATTTCGAGTTTGGCGAGATGGGTTGAGTACACACCAAGTAAAATAATTAAATCCAACTTCAAATCACAAAATCAAAAGGACTATCTACCCAAATAAATGCCCCCTTATGGTCACATCCAAAAATCAACCTAATTACCATACTTAATTACTAATAAGGGTACATTTAATCAACAAAACAAAAGTGAAATACATTGCAATAATAAAATACATACACATAAATTAATCAAAATTAAAGTGACAATAACTACGCATATCCCATGGTCACTATTTGAGGTTATTCCCCCCCCCCCCCCCATGGGAACATCCTAACATCTTAACCACAAACATCAATAACATAACACAAAGTTTCCATGGTGACCAATGTTACAACCATCAGATATTCTCCTACGGTTGGTATCCTACCGCCTTTGTTTTTTGTGATACAATCACCTACAAATTTAAAAAATACTCCTTTGGCATCATGACTGCATTAAATTTATCAATAATAAAATATGTGTACATCCATAAAAAACATTATAATATCATGAAATCATCATTAAAGCTAAGAAATGATATCATTCATTTACAATTTCATAAACATTTCAATTCTACCATTACATAAATATCAATAAGATCACAAGATTAGTTTGAACACCAAATCATGGTTAATACGACAAGAATTCAGAATGACAGTATATATATAAGCTAACAAAATTTCATCATCATTAACATAGAATGTCTATCATACCTCTAGAATATATACAAGCCTTAATATGAATCAAAACATATCGATAGTTAGAATATCTCTACCATCTACATCATGCTAATCCAAAACAACACACCAAGGTCAAGGTCAATAGTCCATGATAAATCAAAAATTAGTGTGTAATAAGTGTTGAAGAGGAGTGGGCACTACATCCCCCTCCCCTTAGAATCGAATTTCTTATGGCAGTCAATGGAACAAGTGTGGGAACTGTACACTCAAAGGTGTGGCGTCCTCCCAAGTAGTTGTTGTCTCATTGTATCGATCCCACTAGATGCAAACTTGGTCAATCTCTCAGCCTCAAAGGCCCAGGGTCCTGTGCTCTAAAATGCACATGGGATCCACCATCACATGCCCCTGGTCCTACACCTGCAATGCAGTCCAATACAATACATGAGAAGGATATGTAATGTATCTCCTAAGAATAAAAACATTAAACACATTGTGGATTTGAGACAAGTTGGGTGGCAATGCTAGATGGTATACTAAGGGACCGATCTACTGCAAGATCACGAAGGGCCCCACAAATATAGGAGCTAGCTTAGAGCCTTTTTCGTAACGTATAGGACTCTTATGAGGCCTGACACAAAGAAATACATTCATGCCCACCTCATAACTGTAGTCTGTCCTCCTCAAATCTGTAATCTTCTTCTGCCTATCCTGAGGCTCATGTAATCTTTGTCTAATCATGACAACCTACTACTCCATGTCCTGTAGTAAAGTTGGCACAATAGATACCCTGTCATATAACCTGTCCCCACTCAGTGGTGTCCTACACTCCATGCCATATAGTGCCTGAAATGGAGCCATACCAATATAACTCTGAAAGTTGTTATTCTAGGAAAACTCAACCAAGTACAAATACTCCTCCCATCTCAGCTAATGATCCATAATGTACATCGGAAGCAGGTCCTCTAAAATTTGATTCACCCTCTCAATCTTTCCATTTGTATCAGGATGATAAGTTGTACTAAAAATAATGTTTTTCCCAAGGGCATGCTACATGGTAGTCTAAAAATAAGAGGTGTATAAGGGATTGTGGTCACAAATAATATTCCACAGAATTCCATATAATCTAACAATCTCATCCAGATATACTTGTGCCACTTCACTAGCGGTATAGGTGGTCTTCATCGGAGAAAAGTGGGCCACTTTCGTCAATGTATCCATCGTGACCATGATGGCGTTGTGGTGGTATCTTGACATCGGTAGCCCTACTATAAAATCTATGGAAATGGTGCCCCATTTCCACTCCGGTATAGGATACGAGTAAATAAGGCCAATTGGATGTTGATGCTCAGCCTTCAACATTTGAAACTCTAAATATCAAGACACAAAATGAGCTACATATCTCAAAATCCCTCTCCAATGATACAATTGTCTCAAAGTGGCATGCATCTTCTTCACCCCTAGATGGGCTAGATAGGGTGGATGATGAGCCTCTGTCAAAATATCCTATCTCAAACCTCTATCTCTAGGTATGTAAATCCGACCCTAGTGTTTGAGAATCCCATCTCACTCTGATAAAAATATCTCGTACTTACCCTCAAGGGGTTTCTAAGACGTGATCTCTGCTCTAATTAAAAGGTAGAAGTTGTCATGTGGAAGATGCTATAAGATTCTTCTCCACAAATTTGTACCCACTGAAGTAGCCATAACCAAATGCCTCTGATGGATCAGAGCATCTACAACCACATTATCCTTCCCCTTCACATGCTCTATCTCCATTTCATACTCATATAGAACCTCCATCCAACACAATTGAGGATCGCTGAAATTGGACTGTGTGAAGAGGTGACATAGGCTCAAATGGTGTGTCTTGATAATGAACCTACTGTCTAGAAGGAAATGACACCAACACACCAAATCATGCACAACCATTGCAAGCTCAAGGTCATGAGTTAGATACTTGAGCTCATAATCCTTGAGTTTGTGAGACTCAAAATCTACTACACAACCATCTTGTATCAATACACATCCTATCCCTACCAAAGTAGCATCTAAGCATACGAAGAAATTTCTCTGAGGATCTGGCACTACTAGAATAGGTGCAGTTGTAAGGTATTCCTTCAGTGTCCTGAAGGCCTTCTCACATCTATTTGACTAAACAAAATTCTTCCCTTTCCATTGAAGGGAAGTGATGGGATGCACAATATGAGAGAAGTCTTGAATAAACCTCTTATAATGACCTCCCAATCCAATGAGTTGCGCTCTGTTGTCACATCGGTTGGCACTGGACAATCCATGATAGATCTAATCTTGGAATGATTTATTGTGATACCTTCCCCATAAATAATTTGACCCAAATATTGTACCTTTTATTGGAAAAATGCACACTTCTCTAGGTTCCCGTATAGCTCTCGAAGACACTATAGAACCTGGTGAAGGTGTTCCTCATGCTCTTGACATGTACGTGAGCAAATCAATATATCATATAGGAAGACGAGAAAAATATGGTCAAGAAAATTCCTGAATACCCCATTCATCAAACTCATGAATATTGTGGGGGCGTTCGTCAGACTAAATTACACTACTGTGAACTTGTAGTGGCCATATTTCATGCGAAAAGTTGTCTTGTGGATATTTGCCTCACCAGTCCTCAGCTTATGGTAACCTGACATAAGATCTATCTTAGAAAATATTTTATCCTTGTTGGGATTTAAAATGGCACTTTAAAAAAACCACAGTTAGAGGACAGTAAGTCCGTCCTCTTTATGGGAGAGGTTCCCTTATTGAAAGCAAACAACATAGCTTATATACAAATGTACAACTTTCATCTTAAGACTGGACCTCTGACATCTTGAAATGGTTTTATACCAAAATAGATTATCAATACAAACAAATATAAGAACTAAAGAAAGGAAAGAGAAGAATATAACAATACTTTCAAGAAATATAGATAGCAGAGTATAACCCTATACATATTGAGCAAAAGTGATACAAAATAGAATCATTCACATTCATAGAATAAGATATCATTCCATAGACACAAAGTTCTAGAAATCATATCAATAAGAACAAAAAGTTTCTTATCACAGAAGATAAATGATCCATGAATTTCAGGTAAGTAAGAAGGGACAATGGAGGAAGATAGATAAAAGGGGAAAATCCTCTGTATTGATTTACTTTCAATTATAATTACACTTCAAAAGTACCAGAGTCCAACATTTGCAATAAGCCAAGCTCTTGCATTTATAAATGAAGCGAAAAGAGGATAAGAAGAGAAGGAAGAAAATCTAATTTGGAAGCTTAACCACCAACCATCAATTCCCCTGCAAATCCGCCTACAATATGTCAAATCTGATTTTGCATGTCTTTGGCGTGCTGAAGAAGGAAGGATGGAAGATCAAATCAGATTTGATCTAGTTGAAGCAATCCGATCACATATTAATGGCACAAAAGGTGTTTTCCATATTTTCACCCAAATCAAGATATCCAGTTGGTTCTCCATGTCTGTTTGGCATTTTGGAGAAGGAAGGATGGAAGATCAGATCAAATCTGATATGTTTAAAGCAATTAGATCACATATTAATGGCGTGAAATACGTTTTCCATATTTCCAACCATCAAATCCTACTGAAAAATATTATTTTATGCTTCCTTGGTGTAGAGGGTGTTGAAATATTTCCAATGGTACCAAATTTTTTGAATTTTGAGAAATGGATCGAAATTTATGCCCATTTGAATATTTGAATCGAATCTGTACAAAAATGGCGAAACAAAACCATTTTTTGCAAAACGGATCCGTGGGCCCGAAATTACAACTTGTGCCTTTTGCACAAAAATTATAAAAGTGAAAAAGTTCCCTGCATCCCCATAAGCCCACAACTTCACATTTTGCATTTGGCGAACAAACCTCATCAGGCTCGAGCGCCCACACTTGCAAACTGCACTTTTTGAGAAAGTTGCAAAAAATCCAAAGTTCCCCCCATGGCCTGCCTCCCCACATGTAATTTAGGCCTGACATGTGGCTTCTATGGACATTAGTGGAGGTGCGGCTTACTTTTATACTTTTACGCTTTAAAAAAAAAAGATAAAATTCCAAAGTTCCTCCGACTACCCGCCTTCTTGCTTTGACCTGAAACATGGCCACATGTCCCTTTATGGGCCTGTTCTATATTTTTGTGTTTTGATTGAGTTCCTCTATTTGGAAAAGGCTTTATGTTTGACCCGGAACACGTGGAGGCTTCCTGCTCATTTGGAGACTTTGTTTGGACCTGACCTTCAGAGGTGCGCTGATTGGACACGAGGAGAGATGGCACACGTTTGGGACCTACTTTTGGATTTGCCCCTTGAAAGAGTGCCAAAGGTACACACGGGGCTTTCCGCTAGTTCTCCTTTCCTTATTCGATTCAACGGTCAGTTTTACCTCTTTTAAATTTTGTTGGACCCTAGACACGTGGAGAGCTGGCACTTGTTTGGGGAACTGCCTTTGGCTTCGACCCTTGAAGGTGTGTCGATGAGACACATGGCGCCGTTTGCTGGCCTTAGAATTTTCAACAGTAGATTTAACTTTTTGAGGCTCTAACCACATGGAGGGTTGGCACTCATTTGGGGTCTGTCCCTTGGGTATCACTTTTGAAGTTGCACCGATGAGGCATGTGGAAGCTTCCATCGACCCTCTTATACTTAGTCAATTAAACAACTGGCTCTGTCCCTTTTTCGGACCTTGGACACGTGGAGGGCTGGCGTAAGTTTGGGGTCTCTCTTTGGGTTGTGCCTTTTGAATTTACGTGGATGAGGCACGTGGCACCTTCCGCAGGTCTGTTGCTTTGCCCCGAGTTGACTCATATGCGAAGTCTAAAAACTTTGAGCCCTTTCTTCAATCTTCTCCTGTGCACTCTGATCTCCTTTGACATCGTTGGCCTCCTTCACTGACCCTTCCCCTTCATTGTTGGATTTGGAATGTGGGCTCGCATGACTGAACCGCCCCTTCCTATATTTTCTTCTGTGTGGGGTCATGTTTGATCAATTTTTCCGGGGGGGAAAAATTGGGATAACAGGCACCAACTCAAAATTTTTGAAACTTGACTTGAAAAATGAGGGGAATTTTGAGGGTGACAATAGCTGGCTCTTTCTGGGGATGACTTGGCTAGGATAGAGGAATGAGGCAAGATCAAGAACCATAGAAAAACTCTGGGAAAGTAGACCAGTGCCTTATCCATTGGGAAAATAGAGTCAAAGGAAAAACCAATATAGAAGACAACACACACGGAAGGGAAACAAACCAAAAAGGAAAGACCAAAAACAAAACACTGTACATAATATATACAAAAGGAATGCCTAATCACCTAGGACTTGAAACAACTTCAAATATTTCCCACTATAAGGAAGTGGGAGAGAGGATCCATCCATATAATCCAAGTAGAAAGAATTTTCTCCAGCAAAGTGTCTGATTTTGAAAGGACCAAGCCAAAGAGAATCAAACTTACCATGGCTTCCTCGAGGTTCATGTCTTTTGTCCCACAGTAGAACAATGTCTCCCACTTGAAAATCTCTGGGTCTAGCCTTCTTGTCAAACAAAGCTTTCACCTTCAGTTGATGAGCTGAGATTTTATCAAAAACTTGCAACTTGTCTTCATCCAGCTTCTTGAGATACATGATCCTCTTGTCCAAGGAATTGATGAAACTTGAATCTTCAATAGCCTTCATTAAGTGCAAGGCTGGTAATTCCACTACTACTAGTAGCTAAGCTTCAACACCATACACCACCTGGAATGGAGACATCCCAATACTCTTTTGGGTGTAATTCTATCTGCCCAGAGAGCATCATAGAGCTTCTTGTGCCAATTCCTTTGAGAGTCATTGACAAGCTTCCGAATGATGGTTACCATGTTCTTATTTGTTGATTCTACTTGTCCATTCCCTTGAGGATAATAATATGAAGAATGAGCAAGGGAAATTCCATAGCCATAGCAGAAATCCATCATCTCAGAAGAAGAAAAATTGGAAGCATTATCAGTCACAATTTTGTTTGGTACCCCAAACCTTATCAAGATGTTCTCCTTGATGAAATTACACACCACCTCAGAAGTAGTGCTTTTGACTGGAATAGCCTCTACCCACTTTGTGAAGTAATCTATAGCAGTTAGCACATGAGTATGTCCAGCACTGGAAGGTGGGTTAAGAGTTCCAATGAAATCCAATCCCCACTGTTGAAAAGGCTCATCAATCACTACTTGTTTGAGTGGTAAAGCAACCAACTTAGGTCTCCCAACAAAATTCTGACAGGCTTCACACTTACCTACCCATTTTGATGCATCTCTGAACAATGTAGGCCAATAGTACCCTACACGAAGGATTTTATGGGTAGTGACAGTAGAAGAGAAATGCCCTCCACAATCCTGATCATGAAAATCTAAAAAAAACTTCTTCTGTTGCTCTTTGTCCACACATTTAAGGAATCTTCCATCAATGCCTCGCTTGAACAAAGCATTTTCCCATAATACATACTGTGCAGACCTTAGCTTAATAGCTCTCTTTTCCTTGGCACTCAAATGGGATGGACACTCTCCATAAGTAATAAAATGTGCAATATCAGTATACCATTCATCTGTTGAACTGAGGAAGAGGACAACAAGAACATCAACTACTTCTTTGGACAATTCTTCATCATCCCCTTCAGCAATAAGCTCACACAAGCCTTTACCCCAAACTAGCTTAGTTGGCTTGATATCAAGGTCATATTCTTGGAATTTTTCTACCCAATTACCTCTCTTAGTTCCAAACTCCTGTTGTGTAAGAATAGACTTGATGGTTGTATCAAGTACAAGCACAACAGAGTGAGAATTAAGAATATAAAAATGAAACTGCTTGACAACTTTGACCACTGCAAAATCATGTTTCTCCATCATAGTATATTTCAATTCATGAGATTTTAGAACATAGCTCATGAAGGCAATTGGAAGTTCATGATCCTCATAATTTTTCTGAGTTAGCACAACAGCCAAGGTACTCTATGTAGCATAGCAATAGATAATAAAATCTTTTTTGAAATCAGGACATGCTAAGATGGGAGTTCTAGCAATGGCTTTCTTGATATCTTCAAATGCTTCTTTACCTTTAGAAGACCAACCAAAGGTTTGCTTTCCTTTCATCATGTGAACAACACTCATAGTCAGTTCTGCAAAATCTGGAATGAATCTCCTTAGGAAATTTATCTTGCCAAAGAAAGAGTGAACACCCTTTTTACTTGTGGGAAGAGGAATCTACTGGATTGCTTGAACTCTTTCTGGATCTATCTTGATCCCTTCTTTGGAAATAATATGCCCCAGCAACTTGCCTTCAGTAACACAAAATACAAGACTTCTTAGGATTGAGGGAAACTCCATGTTCTCTACATTTTTGAAGAACTATTTCCAGATGCTGAAGATGATCTGCCCTTGTTTTGGAAAAAATAGTCAAATCATCAAGGTACACAACAATACACTTTCCCTTTAGACTTCCAAAATCTAAATCCATTTCCCTCTGGAAAGTGGCACCAACATTGATAAGACCAAATGACATTCTCTTGTAGGCAAAGGTGCCCCAAGGGGTAGTAAAAGAAGTCTTGTGCTGATCTGGGGTACTGACTTCCACTTGATTGTATCCAGAGAATCCATCTAGCATAGACAACATCTCAGAGCCTGAGACAACTTGCAAAACTTGATCCATCATGGGGAGTGGATAGTTGTCTTTTAGAGAGGCCTGATTCAAATTCCTAAAATCTACACAGATGTGAATCTCGCCATTCTTCTTTCTGACAGACACAATGTTGGAAATCCATGTTGAATGATGTATAGGGAAAATAATCTTGGCTTTTAGTAACTTTTGGATCTCTTGAAAAATAGTATCAGCAACCTTAGGATTGTACTTGCCTTTGCTTCTTCTTGAAAGGTTTGATCCCAGGTTTCAGAGGGATATAGTGTTGCATCTCCTTTGGTTGAAAAGCCTTAAGATCTTCATATGAATAGGCAAGAACATTGACATACTTTTTTAATAGGTTTACTACTTTCTTTTTCTCTTCTTGAGTGCAGCATTTTCCAATATTCACCACCCTGGGTTCATCATTGCTTCCAATATTGACCTTCTCATACTCAGCAAATTGTCGAGTCCCTTGAGAAGCTTCAGATTTGATGAACCTATCATGTTTGTCAAACAGATCTTCTAGACTCACCAGTCCTTTGGGAATCTTGTTACCCTTCAACTTAATACAACCATCCTGATCCATCTCTTCCTTGATATCTTCCTCATTAGAGGGCACATATTCTCTAGGAAGAGTTTCACTTCCTTCAAAATATAACTGATTGAAGTTATCTTTAAGCTCCAAGAAAGAGAGCAAGTGTTGATCATCATTGAAAACCTACCAGTTGCTTGCATTATCTGGACACACTAGGCCTATGAATCATTTCAATGGTAAATTTCTCTTGAGAGAAATATGGATGAGGAATCAACAAAGATCCTGAGACAGCTAGAGAATCAACTCTAGTATTCTTTTCTCTTGGCACAACTTCAATTGAGAAAGCATCAAGGAATTCAATGGAATCCCAAACAAGATTTCTATAATGTTTCAATCTCCTATTCTTGACTTGGTAAAGATCCCTTACCTATTTCACAATCAACTCTGCATCACCACGAGCACAAATATTCTTTACTCCTATTTCTTTTACCATGCTCAACCCAAGGATGAGAGCCTCATACTCAGTTGTATTATTTGTATTTTCAAAATGAAGCTTGAAAGAGAATGGATGAATCTTCCCTTCTGGAGAGATTAACACCACACCAGCTCCAGAACCAGCTGAAGAGCAGTCTTCCATCAAACTCCAAAGTCCAAATGCCATTGGGATCATGAATCACTCCCTTAGGAATACTTTCCTCATCCTCTGACATGATCATATAGTTTCCATGCCCTATATCTTCATAGAGTATTTGTGCTTTTGGATCATCAGTATTTTACACAATATACTCAGTTTTCTTTTCTGGTAACAAATTTCTTATTTTTCCATTGACCGGGATCAAAGCATGTGACCAGTCCATCTGAATTTCACCTCCTACCTCTTTACAAAAATTCCTACTCAGCAACATACCATATGAGGGAGGAATATCAACAACCAAAATAGTGGCAAAGACCCTTTTCTCTGGAAAAGTAGCGAAGGCTACTTGTGCATCTTTAATCCTCCCAACCAAAGGCACTTCTCTACTCTCCATGGAATAGCAGGAACCAAAGGTACGTGTTAGAGTTAGGCCCAAAGCATGAGCTACTTTTGCAGGCATTACATTTTCTGATGCTCCTGAGTCTATAACACAATTACTGATTTTATGGCTAGCTATGAGGAGAGTCACATAGAATGGTTCAATTTTCTCATTAGGGGAAGTGACTGCAGCCACAAGGCTTGGTTGAGGTGAGGAAGAGGGAGTGGGAAAAATACCTTTAGAAGTATTGGATGAGGCTTTGGAATTGGAATTGACAAATTTTACCATTTTAGTAAAGGCTTTTGGATGGGTTTGGTAAAACTCTGCCTCTAAAATTTGGATTTTGGTCTTTTTGAGGTGATCAATGATATCAAAAGACCTGGAGGTGGATGGGGCATCACTACTAGGAACAGGAGAAACTTTTGATTTATCAACTTTAGGAATTGAAGGACAAGAAGTTTTGGAAATAGAGGTAGAAGGAGGAGGATTAACATTACTCACCTTTTGCATGGAGGCAGTGGGAATAGGAGCTCCTCTTCTTGCAACCACTAGAATAGTTATAGGAAACTCCTTGGATTTCTTAGCAGGTTGCATCACTTTTTCTTTTCTGTTCATTTTCTCCCAAGTCATAACAACATATGACTCACTATTCATCTCTTGCCACTCTTTCATCATATTCATCTTCATCATCCATACCTTCAGTGGTAAGGAAATGAACTTGAGATCCACCAAGCTCTTCCAGTTCTTCATCAACCTCTTCTTCTGGTTCTTCATAGAGTTCATTAAACTCCTCATCATCAGGTTCTTGAACTTCACAAGTTGCATTGACTGGAACCTTGATAGGTGGGCCTTCAATAGCCAATTTATTCTGAGAAGGAGGTAATCGGTTCCTGGGCTGAAAATTCTTCCTTGGAATATCTTGGTAAGGAGTATGTTGAGCCAATTGTTTCTTGATGGCAATGAGATCATTTGCCAACTTCTGCACTAACTGATCTGAATTGGCTCTAGGAGAGGAAGAGGAGGATGCTTTAGACTTGGAGGGTTCTCTTTTCAATTTACCAGACATGATTAAATCATCCTCAACACTGATAGCCAAACACGTTTGATCAACATCCAAGAGTTGCAAGGTTAGCTCTCCTTAGTGCATAGCTTACTTCAAGTAACTGAGCATTGAGGAAGAAGCATTTTTGGATTTGATCTACAGGACGAGTGTTCTGTGGAATTTTATGAATGAGATTGTTGAATTTGGCCACAAATTCTCTCATGGGCTCATGTGGTTCCTTCTTGATATGAGAAATTTGAGCCAAGAGAGCATGCACATCTTCAACAGGTTTGAAATGTTGCTCAAAATGAGTTGTCAAGGTGGTCCAATCAGTAATTGACCCAGTAGGAAGATGATAGAACCAATCAGCAACATTATCTGCAATGTTTCTACAAAGAGCCTGACAAGAAATGTCTTCATGCTCAATCCCAAGAATCCCACATGCAATGCTGAAGGCTGCAATGTGTTCATCTAGGTGTACCTTCCCATCACCTCAGAATTTAGGAAAACCTTTCCTACTACTCCTGGGTAACTCATGTAATGGTTGAGGAAGAGAAAGAGGCCCAATCTATTGTCCCCAAGGAAGAGGTGCTGCCATCTGTGGGAAGATTGTCTGAAGGGGAACTGAAACACCAACAAGTATCAGAGCAAGAAGATTAGGGCTGAGTTGTTCTAGAGGAATGCTATTCTTGGAATTTCTGTCTTTAACAGGAGGTGTGCTTGCAGAATGAGTTCCTCTGTTCCTTCTTGCTGGAAGAAGAGATAATTTTTGTTGCTCCAAAAGTTGAAAATGAGAATCTTCAACCCCAAGATATTTCTTCCCACGTGTATATCGTAGAGTCGCCAGACCAAAAATGATCTTGAAGTTGTTTTAGAAAGGGATACATTGAAACAAAATCCCCAGTGGAGTCACCAAAAACTGTTGGGTTTTAAAATGGTACTTTAACAAAACCACAGTCAGGGGATAACAAGTCCCTCCTCTTTATGGGAGAGGTTCCCTTATTGAAAGCAAGCAGCAAAGCTTATATACAAATGTACAACTTTCATCTTAAGGTTGGACCTCTGACATCTTGAAATGCTTTTATACCAAAATAGCTTATCAATACAAACGAATGGAAGAACTGAAGAAAGGAAAGAGTAGAATATAACAGTACTTTCAAGAAATATAGATAGAAGAGTATAACCTTATATGTACTGAGAAAAGGTGATACAGAATAGAATCATTCACATTCATAGCATAAGATATCATTCCATAGACACAAAGTTCTAGAAATCATATCAATAAGAACACAAAGTTTCTTATTACAGAAGATAAATGATCCACAAATTTTAGGTAAGAAAGAAGAGACAATAGATGAAGATAGAGAGAAAGGGGAAATTCCTTCTATATTGATTTACTTTTGATTATAATTACACTTCAAAAGTATCAGAGTCCAACATTTGCAATGAGCCAAGCTCTTACATTTATAGATGAAGCAAAAAGAGGAGAAGAAAGAGAAGGAAGAAAATCTAATTTGGAAGCTCAACCACCAACCATCAATGCCCCTACAAATCCACCTACAATCTGTCAAATCTGGTTTTGCATGTCTTTGGCATGCTGAAGAAGGAAGGATGGAAGATCAGATCAAATTTGATCTAGTTGAAGCAGTTCGATCACATATTAATGGCACGAAAGATGTTTTCCATATTTTCACCCAAATCAAGATATCCAGTCAGTTCTCCATGTTTGTTTGGCGTGTTGGAGAAGGAAGGATGGAAGATCGGATCAAATTTGATCTGTTTGAAGCAATCAAATGACGTATTAATGGCATGAAAGATTTTTCTATATTTCCAACCATCAACTCCTACTGAAAACAATATTTTATTCTTCCATGGTGTAGAGGAGACTAAAGATCTTTCCAACAGTATAAAATTTGTTGAATTTCAAGCACTGGAGGTGAAAGTTATGCTCATTTAAATATTTGAATCGAATCCATACAAAAATGGCGAAAAAATGCAATTTTTGAAAAATGGATCCACAGGCCTGAAATTGTAATTGTGCCTTTTAGCACAAAAATTACAAAGTGCAAAAAGTTCTACCACAAACCCTGCAGGCCCACAACTTCACTTTTGATATAGGTCTAGCACGTGGCTTTACTTGAGTGGTAACGGAGTCGTGGACTCACTTTATAATTTTACTTCTTTTGGAAACAAAGGTCAAAAATCTCAAAGTTCTTAGCCAACCCGCTTCCCCATTTTGACTTCTCAACAAGGGCTCATTTTAATTTTTAATTCTCCTTTTTTGGAAATAAAACAAAATTCCCAAAATGCTCTAACGACATTTTTATGAGTGGAGCCCGTGGCATGAGTGGGGCTGTAACACTTTGATCACTTTTCCTTTTGGAAAAAACAAAAGCTAAAATTCCTAAAGTCCAAAGTTCCTTTGACGATTCTGCCTTCCCACTTTTTGACCTAGAAACATGGCCACGTGTCCCTTTTTGGACACACCTTTTTTGTGCCAATGATACATTTTGAGTCTGCTTTTAGGACTAAGTCCCTCTGTTTGGTGAAGGCTTTATGTTTGACTTACGACACGTGGAGGCTTCCCACTCATTTGGAGACTCTAACCATGTGGACCTGACACATTTGGGGGTCTAGAGGTGCACCCCACCAGATTGAGACATGTGGAGAGCTGACACACGTTTGGGACCTGCTTTTGGATTCGCCCCCTGAAAGAGCACCAAAGGGACACATGGGGATTTCTATTGGTTCTCCTTTCCTTAGCCGATTCAATAACCCGCTCCTCTTTCTCTATTGGTTTTCACTGCCCCTTTTGGAATTATATTGGACCCTAGACACGTGGAGATCTGACGCTTGTTTGGGGAACTGCCTTTGGCTTTAACCCTTGAAGTCATGCCGATGAGACACATGGCACCATCCGCTGGCCTTAGAATTTTCAACAGCTGATTTAAATTTTTTAGGCTCTGACGACATGGAGGGTTGACACTCATTTGGGGTCTGTCCCTTGGGTCTCACTTCTGAAGTTGTGTCGATGAGGCACGTGGAGGCTTCCACCGACCCTCTTATACTTAGTCGATTAAACGGCTGGCTCTGTCCCTTTTCCAGACCTTGGACACGTGGAGGGATGGTGCAAGTTTGGGGTCTCTCTTTGGGTCATGCCTTTTGAATTTACGCTGATGAGGCACGTGGAGAGTCTGCGCGCACTTAGGATCACCCATTGGAGGCTTCCACCGGCTCTTTATACTTAGTTGATTCAACGAATGGCTTGTGTCTTTTCCAGACCTCTGGACCACGTGGAGGGCTGACGCATGTTTGAGGTCTCCGCTTTTGGTGCACCATTTTGAATGTGTGCCGAATGAGGCACGTGGCACCTTCTACGGGTCCATTGCTTTTCTCAGAAGACTCCACGTGAAGTCTGAAAAACTTCAAGCCCTTTCTTCAATCTTCTCCTATGTGCTCTGATATCTCCTTTGATGTTGTTGGCCTCCTTCGTCGACCCTTCCCCTTTATTATTGGATTTGGAATGTGGGCTCGCATGACTTAACCACCCCTTCTGATTTTCTTTTGTGGGGTCGTGTTTGATCAATTTTTCTTGGGGGAAAAATTGGGATAACAGGCACCAACTCAAAAATTTTGAAACTTGACTTGAAAAAATGAGGGGAATTTTGAGGGTGACAACAAGCCCCCTTCATCTAATAAAAAAATCATCTATGCATAGAAGGGGGTAACGACTCTTGATCATTACTTTTTTTATCTGTCTGAAGTCAACACAAAAATGAAAGGATATGTCCTTATTGTTCACAAAACTCACCGGTGCACCCCAGGGAGATACACTAGGATGGATTAGGCCTTTCTCAAGAAGGCCCGCTAACTACAACTTGAGCTCACATAACTTAGGGGTGTTCATCCTATATGGTGTGTGTGAGATAGGCTCCTCTCCAGGAACTAAATCAATGTGAAAATTTATCTCATGTGGGGGAGATAACCCTGGTAGCTCACTAGAAAAAACATCAGAAAACTCCTAAAAATGGGGTGGTCATCAAGTGACGGTCCATGATTCTCATGCTCTAATCGGTTACTAAATGTGATGGCATATAACTGACAACCCCATCCCACACACCGCTACAATTGCATAGTGGATATGATGTGAATAAAGATGGGTCTCCTAACTCCAACTATCACTTTCTCAACTCCCAAATCATTTGCAAAAGATATAACCTTACTATAACAATCCACTCTAGCTCTATGTGTAGATAACCAATCGATGCCCAAGATAACTCCATATGAACACGAAGGAAGGATATGAAGATCCAAGGTTATGGTGAAGGGTCTTATGTCCACTACACACTCCTTAACTAAGGAGTCTAGTGAGAGATTGGCTCTAGAAGCCATCTCAACATCCTAACTAAGGCCCTATCTAACTACCACCAACCTGCATTGCTCTACTAATGATGGTGCAATAAATGAATTATAAGATCCAGAATTAAACAATATAGATGTAGGGATACCACCAATACTACCTGTAGTCTTAATCACTATACCCTGATGCTCTTTTTGGAAGTTCTCAACCACTACATATATTTGATGGATACGTCTCATATCACTAACTATAGGCTCTGAAATAGGTGTCTTACCCTAATTAATAGGTATCTACAGACACTCTAGCCAATGGTTCCCATGTACACTGCATCCATAACAAGTGATTGATCCTCTCCAATGAGTGGAAAACCCTCTATTCACTCTAGGAGTATGTGTTGTAGACCCCGATGACCATGGCGTGGAATGCTATGAGTAGTGTGGACGTGCTCTAACTGACTGAGCCCTAGGTGGGGCTTGTGTCCTAACTTGTCCTCTAGACAAGAGTCCCATGCTACATCCTCTTTGTGCATCATGTCTCCATGGAGGCCTAAAGGGTGGTCATGTCTATTGTTGTTGCTGTTAAGATGTATATTATGGTGACCTGAAAGAGGACTGTGTTGAGCCATGTCTTCCACAAGGAGGAGCTGAAACCCTCAACATACTATCTTGCGTCTACTGAATATGTCTCCACACTCTATCTCTAGCCTACTGTGTCTTCCCCCTAGTTTCTTCTGCAATGTCAGCCATCTCAACGGATTTTGCTAGAATCTATGGACAATGAATGTGTAGTGCACCTCCGAAATCCTACATGTAGTTGACATACTGAAGCAAGTACAAAAATCGGCTCTCATACTAAACTACTATCATGGATGCCCGACGTAGGTCATGAAACTCATTGATCCTTTGTTGAATAACCTCCTAGATATGTATCTACTCTTGGCCTACTCCTCAAAGAGCTCCCAAGGAATAGTCTCTGAGTCTATGTGGAGCTTCTTCTCCTTAGTCCTCCACTGAAAACCTGCTCCATCTCTCATAAGATGAATCGCAACACGATCCTTTGTGTTGCTAGTACATGGGCACAACTTGAAGCATCCGCTCAAGCTTACTAATCAAGCCTCTTCTTGAAATCCTCCTGTATCACCAACACAATGTGATGGGTTTAGCTTCAGAATATCCCTGAATGATCTGCAGCTAATGTTTGTCGGCTCCTAGATCTCTCTACATGATCATCCCTTGGCTTAGGAATCCTAGATATATTTATGTTTCATGTAGATGTATCTCCATTTCCCCTCTATGGTGAATATGGCCTAGTTGACTCAACATGGGATTTATCTACTCTATATATTCCTCACTATGTTTTGAAGGGATACGAGCCTCTACTCATGACTGTCTATCATGTTGACTATCTCGTCCCCCCACAACTCCACCTCATATTGCTGCATTGATATTCTAGAATATCTGTAGTATTTGTGGTAATATAGTGGAAAATGCCTACTCTGGGGGTGGCATATCCAACTCAATGTACAAGAACTCATTGTCCAATCTGCACCTGTTACACAAATCAAGATTATAGTTAGTTCATAATCATCTAGGTTTTCTTTGAGATTTATAGGTTTTCTAAGTTTTTCAAAATATCAAGAAATGTTGTGTGATCTAATTATAGTTTTTACTAGGTTAATTGTTTGTGTTTCCATGTGTGCCCAAGGGTCCAAGTATTGAACCATGGCCCTGATACCAAGTGTAACACCCACATTTTCCATCCACAAACCCAAGATAATCCCCATTAGTTAATTAAGAAAATTACATAATTTTTGTTACTTAAGAAAGGTTAAAACAAGATATCCAACAACTAGATTTAAATATTTCTTATTTAATAAGTTCCACATCTCAGCAAGGTTATTGAAAATCAAATAATAATTAAATATTATAATCCCTTTTATTGGTGCTCAAATCAATCTCGCCCCGTTTGTCATTGAAATTCCTCAGTTTGCAACCTCTGTCATGTTTTCTATCTCCCTTTATTGATGCTTGAAGACTCTGTCCTCCATTTGGTTGCCATGATCAGTCCCTTCCTTGGTCAAGGATCATTTAAAGGTCCAAAATTTGTTTTTCGTTCCTCTATCTATCTGAAAGAGTCTGTAACTTGGGCGTAAAACTAGGGTTTTTCATTTCCTTTTGTTTTCTACAGTCACGTTTTGTTGTCCCTGTCATTTTTTTTCCCAAATAGCTATGAAAACATGATTGGATATAGCTCGGAGGATCATATTTGAGCCTTATAACATTTCCAAATTCTCTTTCCTTGAAGAAAGATTCATTTCCAGGCTCAAATGGTGATTTTCTTGCATTTTATAGTTTGACGATTGTATTTTTCCAGGTCAAATTCATATCTCAGCATCAGTGGGAACGTGGCCCTTTCTGGTTTGATGCGACTTGGTGGGGCACTTTAAAAAATCTAAAGCTCGCTTCAACCCAAAACTTGTCCACGTGGAGAAACGACTCTCACTTGAAAATTCACCTTTTGGTTTGGCCTTGGAGTTGTGCCAGGGAGACACGTGGAGGTTTTCGCTGCCTTGCCCAGACTTTGAAAAAAATTTCATGAGGCTGGTACATTTTTGGTGGACCACACATACGTGGAGGGCTAGCACTCATTTGAGGATCCACCTCAAGGTCCCACCTTAAAAATTGTGATAGGGAGACATGTGGAGGCTTCTGCACGCTCCACTTTGTACTTAAAATTTTCAAAGCAATTTTGAAAGGCCTAGGACACATGGAGGGACCGTGCTTGTTTGGGGACCGGCCCCTAAGTTTTATTTTGAAGAAGTACCAGGAGGACACTTGGAGGCTTCCGCTTACTCTGCCCTTTGCTTGGACTTTTCAACGGCCAAAGAAAAATTTCTTAGACCCTAGACACATGGAGCCTTCAACTGAACATTCAATTTTTTTAACAAAATTTGTCACACTGAGACACATGTTGAGCCCGCGCTTGTTTGGGGTCTCTACTTTTACGGACCATCTCAAAATGTGCCATTGAGATACATGGAGGCTTCCGCTGGCTTCTTTTTACACTGAGACTTTTCAAAGGCCAAAATATATTTCTCTTGGGCCTAGGGCACGTGGAAGGCCCACACTTGTTTGGGACTTTCCTATGTGCTTCTCCTTTGCAGTTGCACTAAGGAAACATGTGGATGGCTATGATATAAAGTGGAAAAGGTGTAGAATCAATGGTTTTTGTGTATTGCGTCTATTTTTTTGGCATTTTTACTCCAAGACTCCTAGAGACGTGAATATGCACTTTTTTTCATTGTTCTTTGATGAAATTCCTTTTCATCTCTATCTATAAAGTTCCATTTGATGGATTCGGAACTTAATTTGTGAGTCCAAGGATCGTTAAGGTCAATATTTTGAAGTCGGAATTGCTCAGGAACTTGCAAAAATGGGAATCACCAGAGGAGATGGGTGTGGGGAATAATTGCAAAGGAAAGAGAGGGAGAAAGGATGAAATGATGAAAGTGCAGGCACAAAAGATGAAAAAGGTGTTGCCTCAAGAGCGAAAAAGATTACCTGTCATATCCAGCTGTGCAGAGTCTCCAAAAAATTATTAAAAAGGGGATTTCTCACATGACAGGATCATAATGATTAGAAGGATTTCCAAAAAGTTGTGGCATGACATCCTAGTCATTATTCGAGAGCCCAAGAAACATTATTAGTTCACAATTGGTCCACATGGCAGCTTTCAGTTCTGAATTCATTAAACGTCGCTTTCTAAAGAAAATTATTAACAAGTAAAGGTCCCTCGAATATTCTTTCTTTTCGGGGGGAAAATTGAGTGAGTAAAATGTATAAATACAATGAGAATACTCTTGCAAATGGTCGGGGGTTGAATTCTTAAGATAAAATTTGAGAAAGTCATCTTCCTGAGAGACCAAGCCAAGATAACTTGTTATTTTCTTCTATGTTAGATTTTCTATCATGTCTAGTTGGTTGCAGATGTATAGCCATTGACAAGCACTGATATTTCTATGGAAGCTTTCCCCTACTGATGAATTTAAGTAATTTTGAAATTAATTTTTGTCCAATCTCTAGCAATTTGTGTTAGCTTTTTTTCAGAATGTCTGCAAATGGTTTCTTTTTTTCGTATTGCAATCTTACATTGAAATATTTGTTAAATCACACATGATCTTGTCCCTGTGACAATTTAATGGTATTTACAATTTCATTTCAAGAAGAGCCTTCATCTTGGATGAGATAAACAAATTTAAAATCAATTCACTATCATTTGTTGATAAATATTGTCTTTAAGTCTTTGAGTGTACCTTAGGTGTGATTAATCAGAGACTTTGGTGTTTAATTGAATCTTTCAATTTGAGCCTTCGTGTTAGAGTCTCAAAGATTATGTGAAAATGTGCTGATCTGGGCCTCTATTGAAGTACACCTTCTCGTTGAAGGAACATCTTAACTGTTCTGAAGCTTTCTCTTGTTGAGTTGTTCGTTGTTGTGAAGTCCCTTCAAAGATCTGGTATAATAAACTTTATCCTGCTTCATCTCCCACCAAAATTATTCAAAAGCCATGAATCCACCCTGAACTTCCCTTGTTTGCATATTCGCGTCTCCAGGAGTCTTGGAGAAAAAATGCCAGAAAAACAGACACAATACACAACCACCATTGATTCTGCCCCTTTTCCACTTTATATCATAGCTGTCCACATGTTTCCTTAGCAAAACTGCAAAGGAGAAGCACAGAGGCAAGTCCCAAACAAGTGCGAACCTTCCACGTGCCTTGGGCCCAAGAAAAATGTCTTTTGGCCTTTGAAAAGTATCAGTGTAAAAAGGAGCCATCAAAAGCCTCCACGTGTCTCAATGGTGCATTTTGAGATGGTTTGCAAAAGTAGAGACCCCAAACAAGTGCGGGCTCAACACGTGTCTCAGTCCAACATAGTTTGTTAAAAAATTTGAATGTTCTGTGGAAGGCGCCATGTGTCTAGGGTCTGAGATATTTTTCTTTGACTGTTGAAAAGTCCAAGCAAAGGGAAAAGTAAGCAGAAGCCTCCAAGTTTCCTCCTAGCGCTTCTTCAAAATAAAACTTAGGGGTCAGTCCCCAAAATAGGTGCGGACCCTCCACATGTCCCAGGCTTTTCAAAATTGCTTTGAAAATTTTCAGTACAAAGCGGAGTGGGCAGATGCCTCCACATGTCTCCCTGTCACAATTGTTAAGGTGGGACCCTAAGGTAGATCCTCAAATGAGTGCTAGCCCTCCATGTGTGCGTGGTCCACCAAAACAGTACCAGCCTCATGAAAAAAATTTCGAAGTCTAGGCAAGGCAATGAAAACCTCGACGTGTCTCCCTGGCACAACTCCAAGGCCAAACCAAAAGGTGAATTTACAAGTGAGCGTCATTTCTCCACATGGACAAGTTTTCGATTGAAGCGAGCTTTAGAGTTTTTAAAGTTCCCCACTAAGCCATGTCGCACCAAAAAGGGCCATGTTCCCACTGATGTTGAGATATGAATTTGACTGGGAAAAATACACCCGTCAAACCGTAAAATGTAGGAAAATCACCATTTGAGCTTGGAAATGAATCTTTCTTCAAGGACAAAGAATTTAGAAATGTTATAAGGCTCAAATATGATCCTCTGAGCTATATCCAATCAAGTTTTCACAGGTATTTGGGACAAAAATGATAGGGATAACAAAACATTACAATGGAAAATGGAAGGAAATGAAAAACCCGAGTTTTACGCCCAAGTTACAAACTCTTTTAGATGGACAAAGGAACGAAAAACAAATTTTGGACCTTTAAGTGATCCTTGACCAAAGAAGGGACTTATCATGGCAACCAAATGGAGGAAAAATTCTTCAAGCATCAATATGTGGAGATATAAAACATGACAGAGGCCGCAAACTGAGGAATTTCAATGAAAAATGGGGTAAGACTAATTTGAACACCAACATCGGCTCCGACTCAGGAATGGGCACTCCTTGTGAGTGCCACAAGAACAAATAGCAAACTAAGTGCCAGAAATAGACCATTGGGTAATAAAGTCAAAGAATAAACTTGCAGAGTAGAGAAAACATAACCATCCTCCAAAAAACAAACCGAGAAACCAGCAAAACCATGTCACTAAGGACCAGAACGAACAAAAACAAAAAAGTAGAATGAAAACAAAGAACTATACACTGTACAATGAAGTATACCTTGATTCTGAGAAATAAATCAAGGAAATGTTTCAAATGCCTGCCATTAACAGGAAATTCAAGTAGTTCCCCATCTAATTCTTTTAGGAAGAAGGTATTTTCACCAATTTGAATATCAATTGAATAAGGGTCCATACACAATGCATCAAATTTACCATGCTTGCCCTTATCTTCATGCCTAATATCCCATAATAGCACCAGATCCCCAATTCTAAAAGCTCTTGGAGTCACCTTCTTGTCGAATAACTTCTTCAACTTTTCTTTGAACTTCACATGCCGCTGATGGGATGCCTTTCTTTCTTCATCCAACTCAATAATCTAACTGATCCGAGCATCATATGGACTAACTTCTTGATCTTCAATTTGTTGAAAAAACTGAAATGAAGACAATTACAAATGAAGGGGCAACAAAGCTTGAGTTCCATATACCAACTCAAATGGGCTCTTACCAGTAGCTCTTTTAACAGTGATTCTATCGGCCCAAACAACAAACTTCAATTTCTCACCCCACTTTCTTTTGTTCAACTCCAAGGTTCTTCTAATGATCTTCAAAAAAAATTTATTGCTAGACTCAACTTGTCCATTTCCTTGGGGATTGTAGTTAGGAGCATATGTCAGATTGATTCCATACTCTTTGCACATTTCAACCAAAGGTTTGGCTTTGAAACTCATGGCATTCTCAGCAACAATTTTAGCTAGTACTCCAAATTTGCATATGATTTGATTCAACATGAAGTCCATGATAACATGGTGTGTTGCCTTCTTGGTGGGGATTGCTTCCACCCACTTAGTGAATAATCAGTGGCTACAAGAATCTAATTATGACCAACACTGGAAGGATAAAAATTTTTACCAATGAAATCCTTTCCCCATTGCTTAAATGGGGCTTCAACTAACACATGCTGCAAAGGAAGGGATTCTGAAGCTTTTATTCTTCCAAAAAAATGCTAGCAACTTTGACATTTACTAACCAATAGAGTTGTATCTTTGAAGAGATTTGGCCACCAATAACCAGCCCTCAAGATTTTATGTGGTATAACTCTTCCAACAAAATGTCCCCCACAAACTCCTCCATGGAGTTCAACAATTATTTTGGGGGCATCATCTTCAGTAATGCATCTCAAGAGCACTCCCTTGAGGTTCTTCCAAGATAACCCAAAATTAGTAATGACATATTTGTGAGAGGCTGACTTAAGAGCTATTTTCTGATTTTTACTCAAATATTCAGGGCAGCATAGATGTATGAGATAAAAGATTACATCCTTGCACCATTCAGAGCTTACCAAAATTTCAAGAACATCCACCATTTCTCCTTCAACTTCATTCACCTCAATAGTTTGCAAGTTACTCTCAGCCATAAGCTTAGCGAGGCCCAAACCTCTTACCAATTTCGTGGTTTGGATATCCATGTCATACTCTTGCAACTTGTTCACCCATCTGCATCTTTTGCTTGAGATCTCCATCTCTGATAAGATGGCTTTCACCATGGTGTGGGGAACATAAGCAACAAATTTAGAGCTCAAGATGTAGCGTTTGAAAACCTTTGTTTCTTTCACCAATGAAAATTATTACTTCTCCATGATGGTGTACTTCAACTCAACTCCCTGCAATGCCTTACTGTAGAAGGCAATTGGTATCTTAGCCCCTTCATCATCCTTCTGCAACAAAACAAGATGCAATGGTTTTTTATGAATCAAAAGAAAACACTTGAAAGGGATGTCTTGTAATTTGGGGATCTTCCAAAAAAAGGGCACGCTTTATTGCTTCTTTGATTCCATTGAAAGCTTGAATGGAAGCTTCTTCCCATTTTATAACTTGGTCTGTTCTTCAACATTGCTAGTAAATGGGGACGGTCAACTCAGGAAAGTTAGAACACAAATCTTCTTATAAATGTTTATTTGTCTAAAGAAGGATTGAAATCCCTTCGTAGTTCTAGGAATTGGAACCTTTCTAATGGCTTCCACTCTTTCTAGGGATCAATTCATGACCCATTCCTTTGATACAATGTGATGAAGCAAGCTTTGCCTTCTTACACTCCTAAAGTGGCACTTCTTGGGATTTAATGATATGCCATACTCTCTACACCTTAACAACATTCTCTCCAAGTGTTGCAAGTGATCACTTCTTTTTCTAGGAAAACACAGTTACATCATCCTGATAAACAACAATGAAAGCATTAATATAGCTGAGTAAACGCTACATTCATTTCTCTTTGGAAAGTTGCTCCAACATTAATAAAGCCAAAAGGAATCCTGACATAAACATAATTTCCCCAAGGAGTGGTAAAGGTAGTCTTTATTCTTTTTGACTCCTTGATAACAACTTGATTATAGCCAGAGAAACCTTCCAAAGTGGATAACAATTCAGAACCAGTTACCAATTGTAGCATATTCTGTATGTGTGGAAGAGGGTAATTATCTTTGAATGATGCTTTATTCAAGTTCCTGAAGTCTACACATAGCCTTATATCACCATTATTTTTCCTGAAAGGCACTAGGTTTGCAATCCAAGAATGATTACCTTATGGGCTAAAGGACCCCTCCATCCCTCAACTTCTTCATTATTCTTCTCTGCATCTTCAAAGAAATGAAGCAGATTGATGGGACTCTGGTTTTTTCCTGAAAGGCTTGGCACTAGGTTCAAGAGGAATTTCATGTTGGAACAAATCTTACTCTGTATGCCTTCAACTAAGAGTAATACCAAGCCAGACAGTCTTGATATTTCTTCACCAATTGAACATAAGAATTGCTTCTCTTCCTTGCTGAGATTGCTTCCTAATAATATTTTATAGTGGTTTTTCCTTTGTGCCTGGGTTGTGATCTTCCACATCTCTCGAAACTGACATATTCCTTTTAATAATGCAATCAACATTATCAAAGTTCAATTCAAGTGCCACACAAATCCTCTGGGAAATCGTGTTTGTCTTCAGCTAGATGATGTCTTTGCCAGATTAAATTTTCCTTTCCTTTAGTAGTACACAGCATTGGTTCCCAATCTATATTTTGGTCAAAAAACTTTCCTTGGTTCTACAAAAATTGTTTCACCTGGCCATCATCATCGAACACTTACCAATTTTTAATGTTATTTAGGAACATATGGCCTTGTCAGTATTTAAACATCATACTCACAAACATGGAGACACTATACAATTCCAAAATCTGGATCCTAGCACTGCTAACTTGTCTATAACAACATTGAATCTTTCTATCATGGTGCATAATATTAAAAGAGTCGAAGCATTTCAATCAAATCCCAGACTACATGCTTGTATTGTTTCATCCTCTAATTTTGTCCAGTAGCATACAATTTTCTAATTTTTTGGTAGATGATTTATACTAGTCCCTTGAATCCCCTTCTATGTATGAATGAATAACCTTTAAACCATATTTCCATGCAAACTCTATTTCAAATTCCTCCATAACAATTATTTATAAAGAGCTTCAAAAATGTTTTGAGTGCATTCAAAGATTGCATTATTGAAATGAAACTTAGAAAAACTCTTTCTTACATCCTGTGAGCATAATCATAACAATAGCTAGCCATACGTTTCCAAACTGATGGAACCAAACTCCATTAACGACATAATGGAGGTCCAAGGTAGAGGTTGAGCCATACTTGTTCTGAGGAGGTGATCTTACAAGAGAAACAATCTTATGCTCTTTGAGGGGTCTGTGTAGCAAAGGGATACAGAGTTATCAGTATGACTACCGTCTAAAGGCATACAACACTTCATAAGAAGCATCTATTGAGATCTTCAAAATACATGGTGCAACATATTGAGAAGAAAATCTCTTCATATAATTTTACAGATGAAGGACCCTCTCCAGTTGGAGAATTGAAATGGTGAACAAAGAGACATATCCATTTGAACACTTCCACCAAGCACTTGAGGAAGTCCACTAAAATCTTGAATAACAACATGACCCCAGTTTGGCCAATGGCAGATCAATAATCTTGATTCCTGATCATCCAACAGCCTTCCAGGTTCTTCTTCCTTCTCGAATAAGCTACAAGTTGTACCACTAAACCTTTTACACATCCTTCTAATAGGAACCTCTCAGCGAATCAATTACAGTATTACTTGCCATAGGCTATTTTCACTTATTAATGTTCAAATCTAACTTCATGATATGTCTAGAGGGATAACATTGCATGATGCTCTGGAGATTTTAAACATACAATTGCGCAACAGTCTGTCACTTAGGATAATCACCTTAGTTTGTAAAAAATGGACTATAAAAGACCTATCAAATGTATGTGAGACTTAACCAAAGATGTTCCCAAGTAAGCTTACACGATAGTTCACTTCTATCTCCTCCAAATATATCAATGGTTTTTTATGTCTGCGATGGTTGCAAGGAGGAGTGTTATACGTTATTTATATTTTGTCACTTGGGTACTCACTATCTTCTAAACAATTATTAAATACTCAAAATCAGAAAATCTTGTCCTCAGGAATGTATTAAGTAGTTCAAAAAATGGGATGAAAATATTGATCTGACTCAAGACTATAGGAAATGTACACCTAGGTTCAATGTATTTGGGCAAAGAGTCCCCAAAATTTGCCGCCACGAAAGTGTTGGTATCAAAATTTGTTCTCCCTTTCAGATGGCGAGCAAGATTTTACACATTTTGGGCATGGGTGGTGTTGAGTGCATCATAGATTATAGTCTGTACCTCATTTTGTAGCCATGGATGAGATTCTTCAGTTTACAGACTCATTCGTCTATTCATATCTCCCCATATTGATGCATAAAAAATTTAGTCCTCCATTTGGTTACCATGATCAGTCACCTCCTTTAGGTCAAGTGATTACTTATACCATTCTGACAGGATTTGTTTTTCCTAACCTCTGTCCATGATGAAGGAGATGGAGATATCCTTCTTTTGCACAAATTCTATGGGTGAAAACCTCAGGTTTTTATGGTCCCTTCCTTCCATGATTTCCACAATCATAAGTTTTGTTGACTTCTAAATCATGGAGATACTTGTCCCAAATATCAATGGCTAATGTGATTGGACTGAAGACATTAGAGGATCACATTTTGATTGCTTCTATATCATTTTAGTAAGACGATTCTATGTCCTTTGAAGATACACAGATTCATTTTTGGGAAGTAAATGGTGATTTTCCCTGCATTTTGAATACAGTTTGACGGGTGATGTTTTCCCCATCAAAGTTGATTATAGCTCAGCATATGTGGAAACATGGCCCTTTTTCATTGCATGAACAGCTTAGTTGGGGCAAGCTTTTAAAACAGTCTAAGGCATTGCTTCAACTCAAAAAATTTGCTTCATGTGGAGGCCTCGATCAGCTCATTTTCACATAATTCACGTTTTGAGACTCTGGCCTAGGAGTTTCAAATTGAAAGACTACACGTGGAGACTTCTAAGTGCCTTGGCCAAACATGCCTAAGAAACACCTAAAGATTTATGTCGCTGGTACAGTCTTTGGCGGACAATGGACACATGGAGGGATGGTCCTCAATTTGAGGATCTCATCCAAGATGAAGGCTCCCATCTTAACAATGTATGATAGGGAATACCATGTGGAGGCTTTTTTCCGGCTGATATCCTCTATGACTTCACAACTATTTAAATGTAAGATTGAAATAAGGCTTAAAAGACACCATGGTGCAGCCATGCTCGTGTTACAAAGGAGTCACAAATCGCTAGAGATGGGACACCAATTAATTTCGAAGTTGTGCTATGAAGATTCATCAGTAAGGGAAAGCTTCCATCTGGGTCAATCCCAGTACTCGTCAATGACTATACAATCTACAACAAACTTGACATGATATAAGGCCTGGGACACAGAAGCATAGACTGCACCTATTCTGGAGACTTGGCCTCTCAAGAGTTTGTATTTCTGAAGAAGTCTCTTCAGGATTTAACACTTGGAGGCATTCTGCAAGACTCTTCCCTTTGCATTGGGACATTTTAATGGCCAAAAAAAATGTCCTCCCAGACCTTAAGACACATTCGAGTGCCATTTTCTTGTTGAACAATTTTGTTTAGAAAGCAATGTTTAACAAACTCATATCCGAGAGCTGAGACATGTGTTGATCTTGCACTTGTTAACTGGGTCTCTACTTCTTGGGGACCATCTCAACTAATGCACCATTAAGATGCACGTGCCAGGATGTTGATTGGAAATCCTTTTTATCATTGAGACTTCTTTAAAGGCCATAAAGGCCCTGTTTAATCCTTTTCAGGAGCCCCAGAACAGTGTGGATAGGCCCGCGTAATCTTGTTTGGGACTCTCAAGGCAACTATCGTGCTTCATCCTTTGTGCAATTGCACTTTCAAGGAAAACATCATTTTTCGCCTATGTTATAAAGTGTAATTCTACCCTGCACCCATCTCATCTGGTGATTCCCTTTTTTGCAAGTGCCTGAGAAATTCCAACTTCAAAATATCGACCTTAACGATCCTTGGACTGACAAATTAAGTTCTAAATCCATCAATTGGCACTATTTTTCATCATTCTTTGAATATGTAAAGTGTCATTTGATGGATTCCGAACTTAATTTATGAGTCCAAGGATCGTTAAGGTCAATATTTTGAAGTTGGAATTGCTCATGAACTTGAAAAAATCAGAATCACCAGAGGAGATGGGTATGGGGCAGAATTGCCGAGGAAAGAGAGGGAAAAAGGATGAAATGATGAAAGTGCAAGTGTAAAAGATGAAAAAGGTGTTTCCTCAAGAGTGAAAACTATTACCTGTCATATCCAATTGTTCAGAGTCTATGGAAAATGATTAAAAAGGGGATTTCTTGAATGACATTATCAGAATGATTAGAAGGATTGCTAAAACGTTGTTGCATGGCATCCTAGTCATTAGTCGAGGGGCCAAGAAACGTGATCAATTCACAATTGGTCCACCTGACAGATTTCATATATGAATTTGTTAAACGTCACTTTCTAAAGCAAATTGTTAACAAGAAAATGTCCCTTGAATATTCTTTCTTTTTGGGGGGAAAATTGAGTGAGTAAAATGTATAAATGCAATGAGAATACTCTTGCAAATGGTCGGGGGTTAAATTCTTAAGAGAAAATTCGAGAAATCCATCTTCCCAAGAGACCAAGCCAAGATTATTTGTTATTTTATTCTATGTTAGATTTTCTATCGTGTCAAGTTGGTTACAGATGTATAGCCATTGATGAGAACTAAGATTTCTCTAGAAGCTTTCCACTACTGATAAATCTAAGAAATTTTGAAATTAATTTGTGTCCAATATCTAACAATTTTAGTCTGCTTTGTTTCATAATGTCTACAAATGGTTTCTTTTGTTCCTATTGCAATCTTACATTGAAATCTTTGTGAAATCACACAGGATCTCGTCCCTGTGATAGTTTAATGGTATTTGCAATTTCATTTCAAGAAGAGCCTTCATCTTGGATGATATAAACAAATTTAAAATCAATTCATTGTCATTTGTTGATAAATATTGTCTTTAAGTCTTTGGGTGTACCTTAGGCGTGATTGATTAGAGACTTTGGTGTTTAATTGAGTATTTTAATTTGAGCCTTCGTGTTAAAGTCTCAAAGATTATGTGAAAATTTATTGAACTAGGCCTCCATTGAAGCAAACCTTCTTGTTGAAGGAACATCTTAACTATTCTGAAGCTTTCTGTGGTTGAGTTGTTCATTGTTTTGAAGTCCCCTCAAAGATCTGGTATAATCAACTTTATCTTGCTTCATCTCCCACCAAAATTATTCAAAAACCATGAATCCACCCTGAATTTCCCTTGTTTGCTCTATGTATCAACAAAGGAACAAAATATTCTTACTAAAATATGTAGAACAATCAGGATTTCTCAATGTCTTCAGTAACCTTAGCCTTGTGTTGAAAGTATCTCCATCGTTTAGAAGTGACAACTCTTGAGAGTTAAATCATGGGGTATTGACCGTATTTTTCCAAGGTTTTCTTCATATAATTTGTATAAAAGAAGGATATCTCCATCTCCTTCATCAAATAGAGGTTACACTAAGGGTCCTCTCACCCTAGTCGAAGAGGCATGGCCTATAGTAGTGAGGATAGGTCAAATCCTCTTAAAGGTGTTATCCATCTCTCCACAAATCTTATTAACAAAGGGACAGTTAAATCTCATCCCCAGCTACAAAATGACACACACTATGATCTATCTGTCTCTAAGATCCATGTCTAATCTGTGTTGCTACTTGGCTTGAAAGGGGAAAAAAATTTGGATACCAACACATTCCAAACCATTTCAGGTCTAAATCTTCTACTATGGTTTCCGTTAATTCACCTTATTTAAGATATCAACTAGGTCAATATTCCTAGGTTAGTTTGACTCTTACTTTCCTAATAACTTAATGAAAATTCCCCACACTAGATTAGCTAACTATACATATGAATTCAAATACTTACCCCTTTTTAATTCAACAAAGTTACTATTTTCAAAATTAATTAATTTATCCTTATAATTCCAATGTCATTTATTTACTTAATAGCCTAAGACTAAGGTCAAAATTTACTCTAACCCTTTAGTGGCCCCACTCAACCCATTACTCCTACCTTTTAATTAATTTTCCATTCCCAGAAAAATCACATCACGTAAAATTGTACAGTGAAATCTCATCCATTAGATTATGTCATTTTGAGCCCTTAGATTAGGAATACCCTAAAAATCCTTAAGGCTTCTTTCTTATACTCTTATGACCTAATTTTATCTCAATTTTGTTTTGTAGGTTTTTTTAAAGCATGGAGGCCATGGATGCCATGGAAGCTTGGAAGTATTCCCATGGAGATAATTACTCATCTTTTTGTTTCATCTCATTTGTTTAGTTTGTTTAACATGGTAGGAACAACCCTTTGTGGGCCTAGGGTTAATTCCACGAGGATTCCAATGTATTTATTAGTTATAGACATTATATTCTTTAATTTGGAGTGTAAAGTCTGGATTTTCATTTGGATATGGTTGCATTTAATGCACCATTATATGTATACTCAAAAATCTTTTACTCATAGTTTGTTGATAAAAAGTATTTCATTTTTTTTTTTTCTATATATTAAAGATCTAAACCTATATTTTTTTTTCCTTTTTCAATGATTTCTATATTTACAAATTTGAGTGCCCAAAAATTGGTTTAAATCCTCCAACGAATAATTTTTTTCATTTACTAGTTGTTGGTAGTTTCATATTATATAATTTTAAAGCTTTGGTTTTGATTAAATTCATACCAAATTTGCATAGTTTGATAAAAAAAATATTTCATCGAAAGTGATGAAACCACCACCCTAAGTAGGTCAAGGGTGTTGTAACCACTGCCTTACCTAGTTGACGGTTCATCGACCACCGCTCTACATTGGGCAACAATTCTAAAACCACCGCTCTGCACAGGGAGGCGGTTCTGTTTCCTGAAAACATAACCGTAATCTAGTGTATTTTCTAGCATCTTTTCTACTTTAGTTTATATCTAATATAATATTATTATTTTTTAAGGTGCCTACATTCACTAGTTGATAGGTTGATGTCATTACTTAATTTTAAACCAATATCAAGATACTCAAGCAAATGTATACACCATTCCATTTATATTAAGGTAAAGTTCACTATTTCCTACTTTAATTTAGCATATTGCTTTCCAACATCTTCATATTTTGCATACAAGCGTAGAGGCATGCCATTATATTCCAAGTTTTCCATACATTAAGTCTTATTATCTAAATGAGAGTGTCTCTTTTCTTTCCACAACAAGAATGTTGTCTATTCCAACAAGGAAAATCAAGTATAGTTTTCTTTCATTCTTCTATTATAAACACAACCATTCCACCGTAGGAAAACACAAGAAACCATAATTTTATTTCTAGTTTTTTGAAAGAAATACATTTCCGATTTGAATACATCTTTCAATAACTTCTTTCAGAAAATTACAATATTTCAATTATAAATAGATAACAATACACTCTTTTCTCAAAAATCTTAGTTCATTCTTGTACAACATAGTAGTTCCTCATTTCATCAATTTGAACAATTTAAGTTTACAAGAATGTTTCCCAAAAATACAAGATTGAATCTTTAACTTTACAACAAAGAAAAAATCATTACAACGGTGATCGCACTGACTCTAAATAAGGGTAACTCCTCCAATCTCCAACTCCATAGCTTCTCTTTTTCTTAAAATCACAAAATAAAAGAGGGGGTGTAGGCAACACTCACCTCCCAACCTTTATTCCAATGAGGAGAAGAATCCATTCTCCTCATTAGCCCCCGAGCCCCAACCATAGTAGAATAAACAATGTTTGCAACCTAAGGCAACTAAAAATTTCCTTCCACATTACAACACACATACCAAAATTTCAAGCAATAAATTGAACACCAAAATACCATAACACAATGCATACATTTCAACACATAGGCTTATAGATCAAGCTAAACGGAGAATAAAACAATGGGAACCATCTCCTTATAACTCCCAAATGAGATGAGTTCCATCCAACAAGCCTCCAAATGTACCACAACTTATCTACACATCCCTTTTCCCTCCCAATCCAAATTCTTAAGTATAGCAAGTTTACCCTTTTCTCCCCGCAAAGGTGGAACTCCCATTCATACTCCCTCAAGTATGTAACACAATTTTCCTTTTCCCTCCACTATGCAACACAATTTCCTTTTACCTCCCAAAATGGTCCCATTATTCTTGTCTTACACCTTTTCTTAAGGCCAAAACCTACCCAACCCAACACACATCTCAACCATATAACCATTCTCCTTGTACACATACATAAACAACTAAATGAACAACAAAGGAAAAGGCCCTACCTTTCCATCACAAGCTTCCACAATCTTCAACAATATTTTCCCTCTTCTAAAACCAAGCAAGTCTTCCCAAACAAATATCCCAAATCTCCAACTAAAAACTTCAAGAAAATTCCAAAATAACAAATGAGTAACCCCCAATACATCAATTAACAAGAACAAATAGAATACGGAGAAGAGGAGGGTGAGGTGGCTCCATGTAGAATGCCACATCACTTATCCTCAACTCCACATCCCCCAAGACAAACATCAAACCCAAGGTTAGTAACTATGTGGTTGAGGATATGATAAGCCTCTTATACACACTAATCCATACTCCATACCTCAAAAGGACACCATTAAAACTCGTGTACTAAAAATTGCAATAAATCCACCTTTTACCATCCAAATCACATCGTGGGGCCTAATTTTAATCCATTACCCCATAGATATAGTTGGTAGATAAATTTAAGAGGTGTGGGACAAGCTTAACCCTTCCCACAAGCTTCCAAAATTGGCTTGAAAGTCAAATTTCGAGTTTGGGGAGATGGGTTGAGTATACACCAAGTAAAATAATTAAATCCAACTTCAAATCACAAGATCAAAAGGATTATCTATCCAAATAAATGCCCCCTTATGGTCACATCCAAAAATCATCCTAATTAGCATACTTAATTACTAATAAGGGTACATTTAATCAACAAAAAAAGTTAAATACATTACAATAATAAAATACATACACACAAATTAATCAAAATAAAAGTGCCAATAACAACACATATGCCATGGTCACTATTTGAGGTTATTCCCCCCATGGGAACCTTCTAACATCCTAACCACAAACAAAAATAACATAACACAAATTTTCCATGGTGACCAATGTTGCAACCATTAGATATTCTTCTACAATTGGTATCCTACCCCCCTTTGTTTTTTATGATACAGTCACCTGCAAAATCAAATGATACCTCCTTCGGCCTCGTGGCTGCATTAAATTTATCAATAATAATATATATGTACATCCATCAAGAACATCATCATATCATGAAATCCTCATCAAAGGGACGCAATGTTATCATTTGTTTACAATTTCATAAACGTTTCAATTCTACCATTACATCAATATCAGTAAGATCACAAGATAAGTTCAAAGAACAAAACATGGTCAATACAAAAAGAATTCAAAATGGTAGTGTGTGTGTGTGTGTATATATATATATATATAAAGCTAACAAAACATCATCGTCATCAACACAAAATGTATACCATCCCTCTAGAATCCATAGAATCCATAATATGAATCAAAACATATTGATAGTCAGAATATCTCTACCATCTACATCATGCTAATCCAAAACAACACGATAAGGTCTAGGTCAATAGTCCATGATAAATTAAAAATTAGTGTGTAATAAGTTTCGAAGAGTGGGCACTACAGTAAGTGTGAGATTCCTAGAAATAAAAACTTAGCTAAATATGGTTAAAGGAGAAATAAGAAGCACACATGAGACCCTAGATTTAAAATCTCCTAGTGGCATGACCTTCTCTGCCTCCTTGTCCCACTAATCCTCATAGCTTGATTCCTAGCAGTGACAATTATTTTGAAGAGTCTTGTGATAATGAATTTGATGGAAAAATAAATGGGTAGTCACAACCTATGGAGTTCAATGTAGAACAAAAGGGTGCCACAAAGAAAGGAGAATGTGAGAAGTTGTCAAGCTGGGCTAGTGGGGAAGTCTCTCAATGCGTAGAAGGAAACAAGGCTACTTGTATTAGGCTTGCAGCAATTTCTATAGGCATGGTTCTGTGAGGAGGATTTGGAAAGATCAAAATTCAAGGAAACCATCCATTTCAAGGGTTGATTATTCTTGGGCTTAATGAGTTTGGCCTTGGTTTTCTAACACAAGAATTTAGTTAATCCTTATTATAGGTCATCAGGCATTATTGCAAGAATTTGATTGAGTTAATACTTATGAACCTTCAAAATTTTATAGATAAATCTTTTTATTCTATGGGAAATGCATCATACATGCAAAACCTTAAATTTTCTATCATTTACCTCTTGTCAATAATTTACGGAGCTTAGTTTAGTGGGAAATTGACAATAAAAAATAATTTTTCTATGCATTTGGGTTTCCTTATTTTGTTTTCTATTTTCTACATGTGTTTAAACAAGAGATTGTTTTTTCGTCCAAGTGTTGAAACACACTCTGTTTTTCAATGCTTTGAAGAAAAACACAATATTTTGTTTAAACACTTGGAGGATTACTTTGGTAAGTTCATACACCATATCTACACAGGAACTCAGATAAAATGGATATATTTTGGGGTAAGTGCACTAATCCGGGGGCCAAAGAGTGGGCATAAATAGGAAAATAAGAAAAACATGTACCCATTTTTAAATAACCCATACACATTTTATTTTTTTTTGTTTGGTATTTCCCGAAGTTGAAATGCGTACGCATTACTATAAAGTATACATAAAAAAGTCAAAGATCTTCCTAATTTTTATTTTCCCCAAATGTAAATTCTCTAGCAAACCCTATAGTCGTGTTTCGTTTTCAACCATTTAGCTCTTAAGATCGTCTGTAAATTGCTGTGAAGGTTGGATTGAGGTGTAATCAAAAATGGCGCCATGGGGAAGAGGTAAGGAAAATTGTTTTCTCTGAATTGCATTGAAATTTGCTAATTTTATTGTATATTTTAATTAAATACATGTTTATTTATTGTTACAGTTCCACCACAACCACAACAAAACCCTGAAAATCCTATTAACTCTCCTATCCCTCCTACAATTACTGAACATCCCCTATGTAGTTAGGAAGATTTAGTAAACCATATAGTGAAGAATAAGGTTGAAATTGAATAATTAATTAAAACAATGAGGGATCCCCATTCTACAAACTCCCACCATGCCTAACTTGTAAACACATTGTAGGCATTATTGGCTTAGGTTGATGCAACAATGAGTCAAATTGATCGGTGGGCATCTTATAGAGAGAATTATAGGGAGTATTACACTAATAAATTATCATATGCAGATGTAAAAAAACAAATTAAAAAAATACCTCATATGTGCATTATTCATGGACCCTAGAACCAATTTTTCTATTTTGTTGTCATGCAAATGGTTTCTAATCCATTGGTGCAATAATGATTTGAGAAAAATATTTTTTTGGACCGATGGTGGATGGTATTTGATATTCAACCTTGCAGTAACAATGAGATTCCACTATAATTTTTGAGGAAACTCTTTTACGAGTTTATCCTCAATGAGATCATGAACTATTTTGACTATTGCAAGTTTCAGGGCTAAGGAAAAGGATCTTCACATGATAGACTAGGTGCACAATGTGCACCTATTTAGCATGGTAGAGTCCCCACACAAAAGCCCCCTCATTTTGAGATTGTCCCTACAACAGTGAATTATATAGTAGAGATGCATACACTACACGCGCTTCAACCACTCTCTGATACCCTTGTCTCAATACAAGGGATATTTATAATACAGATGCTAGTTAAGGTAGACAGAGTATTCCTCTAGGTAGTAGTAGCATGAGGCCACATATTTGCACATCTTGTGGTAACATATGCTTAGGACCTGATGAGGATGATAGTTTCATGTAGACTGGTGTTGGTGGAGTTGACAGTGGTGGTACAAATGATAATGTGGCTATGTCTGACACTTTTTTGAGTGATACATTTAGATTTTAGACATCAATGACATCTTCATAATTTTTTTGTTTAATACATGTCACAAAAGATTTGAGTACTTTATTTACTTCTATATGTTAAAATTTTTAAATTATTATATTTAAACTTGGTCAAATTTATTAACTTACACAAACATATCTACATGTATCCATTAATATTATAGCACATGGTAGGGACGTCATCATCATAACCACAAGTTGCGAGCACCATGGCTATGCATACTTTCACAGAGGTAATTTAAAATGTTAATTGTGTAAAAGTTTCATGTATGTAAATATATGTAACTTTTGAACTCAAATATATGTCTATATATTTATGTTCTTGTATATATATTATATGTGCTCATCTAAATTGACATGATATATTATTTATAACATTGATCACCTCACTAGACACACCGCTCATATCTGCGAGGAGTAGAGAAAAGTGTTGCCGATGTGATTTTAATTATTTTAATAATTTCCTTCATTGTAGCATCATGTAGATAATCAACGTGACTGTATTGTGTATACGTAGGAGTTACCTGCGATAGGTAGCAGCCCAGCTCATATGATTCATAGGTGTGGTATGGTAAAAAAATAGTTTTATATTGATAAAATTAGTTAAAATATTGTCATTACACATACATGTACTTAGTTGGCACAAATGTTTAGATCTGAATTCAAAAATAATATTGTTAATATAGTTCTATAAGCTAATTTTGATGTTGTATTTAGTAATCTTTTGTGTATGTGGGGTTCAACCCCTTCCATTTTTACTTCGATGGCATGGACTCCTTGAGCTCATCATTTTGACACTCCATTTTTTGATCTAGTAGCTCCCGTTGACTTAGCTGAGAGTGAGATGTAGATTCAGCGTGACTGAGATATTGTAGTGTGTGTACATGTAAATAGATTCATTATCATGGTCTTATACATGTTGAAAACTTATACATTAAGTTTTGATTAAAAAAATTGATTGCATTTATAGGTTCAACTACACTTGAGTTTTTAGCATAAGATGACTCGTAGTCAGGCCATGGAGGATCTGAAGTCATCTCACATATCTCCATCTACTTCTAAGGGAGGTCCTTCTTCAAGCAGGGAAAAGAGAGGGATATATTTTAATGAAAAGGATGTGTGTGTGCGCGCGTGCGCGCGTGTGTGCATGTGCGTGTGTCTTATGAAATTTATTTTATAGGCATCAAATTTTTATATTTATTGTGCATGATAATAATATTTGGAACTCGATTTTTTTTATGAAACCTTACATTTATAAGATTATAATTATATCCAAACTAATATGATGTGCACTTGACAATATAAGACATTATGGATATTTTTTCATTTATTGGTGTTGTAGACTAGCGTTTTTCAATGTATAATATGCATAAAACTTTGGAAATTAATATTTATATAAAATGTATAAAGAATTATCTAATATGAGTAATTATTCATTCAATTTATCAATGTCTATATGTTTAGAGAACCTTTTTTACACCTAGGTAAAAAACTTCAATTCAAATTAAATAAGAGATATTATTGAATTTTTATAAATTGTTTGTGGTTTCATTAGATTGGTTTCATAATATTGATGAATAAGTATCCATATTCATTATTTATGTGATTTTTATGCAAAGAAAATAAAGAAATTTTCATTTACACAAGTTCAAGACGAGTTAACAACAACTACCCCAACCAATCTCTGCATGAGAGGATCATTCACTTGGCCAAAATGGCTAAAAACTATTCTTTTTGTCCAAACCTTGACTAAAATGGTACAATAACACCTTTTAATGGTCTCCTTGGCACTCTACTATATCTCTATACATTTCTTCCAATGTTAGATGAATCCTTAAACAAATTCTATTTCATACAACACTTACTCTTGTCTTTACCTTACTTGCGCTTCTTCTTTCTCTTGGTCTCTTTTTACTGATTATTTTTTGATCATGAACCTACTACCTTATTCAATGCTTCTTAGTCTATTACCCCATTTTAACACCTCATAAAATCATTAGGACCATCACTAACTTGATTCATAAGGCTCCAATCACCATTGTTGTTCATCTTGCCAAAACTGTCTACCATGCCCCTTAGGACAATGTATCTTGCAACAAGCATGGATAAAATGATATAAGCATACTAGGGAACTATTACAAGCTTGATTATTTCAATTTTTCCATCCTGAAGGTGCTACCAAAATATCAGATTCCAACTCCTACAACTCCTTATACCTCACCTTTACACTTTTTGCACTTGAAGCACTAACTAACCTTGTCCCACTGTACTATGTAGCATATATCCACTTTTATGATGTTCCAAATGACAAATTAAGAATATTCAAGAACCCTTCAATCCTATTATACTTCCCTATAAGTTTCAATTCTTAGCTCAATATATAAATCTTGGGTTCTTTGTAAAATGGCTTCTCAAACTAGGTTTACAACTGTACATACAGTACAATAAGGGACTGGTAAAAAATTCTCACTCTTCCAAAAATGAAACTCAAAACTTAATATTTTAATAGTTGAGGGACCTCTTCAATATTGTTCCTTCTAAATATTATGTAATAATCCCTTGATTTCGTGCTTCAATACTACAAACCCTCCTAAACCCTGATTGTGGTTCACTGTGGATCTCGACAGGAAACATTTGTCTATCAAACAGTTGGTTTATGGTTCCAAGACCTCAAACATGATTCTTATGATCATCACCACTCCTTATTGACTCCTATATTACCATAAAATCTTGTCAACAACCTCAATGACTTGAATCAACAATCCTCTTCTCGTTCATACATTAGTTCAGGGTATCTAGAAACCCTTGGTTCTACAGTGGGGGATATTATTCAATTCTTACTTTGTAAATCCTTCACTTACGTTGGAATCACCTTACTTGAAAACCTTCCTCAATACATGCACACACTCCACTCGCCATAATGATTTTATCTATTAAAATGAGAACGGAAAACACAGTCATGCACACAGTTTGCATTTATCACTTGATCATTAAACCATAAAACAAGAGTTATCCAAAAGGGTAATGCATCAACAGTCCAGAGTTGTATCACTTAGTTTCACTCCAATTCAATTAGATTCATAACAAACACACTTCTTCTCTTAAAAACACAGTCTATTCAAGTTCCATTTCACTCTAAAACATTTTACAAACTAGCTTACAAAAACAATTTATTCATCTCCTTCAATCAAAATTAATAAAGAGAATTTTTAGGAAAAGTGTAAATTTATCACCAAGAGTGAGAGAGAAATTAAGAGAAAGAGAGATAGAAAGAGAGAGATAGATAAAGAGAGGGGGAGAAAGAGAAATAGTGATGAGAATCAAACTAAACATTAGCTTTTAATCAAACCTTAATGCAAGGTTATCTAATTCAATATTTTACAAATGGAAGCTCGTGGCACCGAACAAGATGTGTGTTGAGTGGCGGAGATAAATGGATAAAAAAATAACATGCTTTACAAACTTGTAGGTTTACATAGTAACTGACTTCGGTTGGGTAACTGGCATCGGTTACATGTGTGTGAATGTTTTTATTTTAAAGGTATATTATATTTGACCCTTTGTTATAAAGGTGGTCAAAAAGTTGTAAATGTATAGCTAAGTTTCCCTAAAGTTTTTATAATCTTATAAGCTAGAAAATTAGGGTTAGAAGGTGAGAAGCGGTATTATTGTAATAGAAGGTGAGAGAATATTTAGAAGTAAAAGTATTGTACATCCGTGAGAGGTGTGGAACATTACAAATATTTATTGTATTTCCTCTATAAAGTAAAGAATAATAGATTGGTTCTTTCTTTGTGGACGTAGCCCACACTGGGTGAACCATGTTATATCGTGCATATTTTTCTTCTAGTTTAATTTTTGTGATTATTACTTGTATACTTCAATTGATTATAGATTTTTACAACACTGGTGTGTGTTAAGCCTCAATAACTAGTATCAAAGCATTTTTTTAGGGTTTTGTGTGTTGACAGATTTACTCACAGAGGGTTTTCTAATTGAGTGGGAGCACAAAAATGGCAGAAGATAACAAATATAAAGTGGAAAAATTTTAAGGCCGTAATTATCAATTATGGAAGATGCAAGTGGAAGATTATTTGTATCAGAAAGATTTATATTTACCGTTGGATGCGAGTGTGAAGCCTACAAGGATGACAGATGAAGAATGGAAGATTCTTAACAGAAAGGCTCTATGATCTATAATATTGAGCCTGACAACATGTGTAGCTTCAAATAATACTAAAGAAATAACCACGGTAGATTTGATGAAATCTTCAACTAATCTATATGAAAAACCAAGTGCTTCGAATAAATATTATTTGATGAAATTATTTAATTCTAAAATACAAGAAAGTGGATTTGTATCAAGGCATTTGAATTATTTCTGTTCAATTGTAAATCAATTAAAATTGGTTATTATTTCATTTGATGATGAAGTGAAAGAACTCTTAATCTTATGATCTTCTCCAAATAGCTGGGATAACTTGGTAATGGTTGTTAGTAATACAACATCTGCTACTAATATTTTGAATTGTGATGATGTGGTTAGTATAATCCTGAATGTAGAAATACACAGGAAAAGTACATGAGAGTTATCATCTAGAAATGCTTTGAATGTAGAAAGCAAGGGAAAGAAGAAGGAGATATCTAAGAGGAAGAACAATGAGAAATCAAATTATAAGAATGGAAGATCTAAATCCAGAGGTAGAAAAATAACTTATTGGAATTGTGGACAGAAAGGACATGCAAAGAAGGATTGTTGGTTTAAGGGAAACAAAGAGAATAGACCAGACAAAGGTAAAAGAGGTAGATGTTGTAACAAAGGTAATGCAAGATTCTCTTTTTCTCTCTTTAGATAATAAAATAGAATCTTGGGTTTTAGATTCAAGATCTTCTTTCCATGCTTCCCCTAATAAGGATTATTTCATAAATTATGTCCATGGAAATTTTGGGCATGTTTATTTAGGAGATAATGAACCATACAATATTAATAGTAAAGGGGAAGTGTATATAAAATTGAGGAATGGAAATACATGGATATTGAAATATATGAGGCATGTTCCAAGCCTTAGGAGAAATCTAATTTCTGCATGACAACTAGGTGAAGATGGTTGCATGGTTACATTCACAACTTACTCTTAGAAAGTTACCTAGGGAGATCTTGTTGTAGAAAGAGGCAAGAAGGTAGGAACATTGTATTTGTCTACATGTATTACTAATTCCTTTTTTGTGTTATCTACTTTATATTTAGATGCAAGCATGTGGCATAATTAGGTAGGCCACATGAATAAAAAAGGAATGCAGATCTTAAAGGAAAAGAGAAAGTTATCAGATTTGAAAAATGTAGATCTTGATTTCTTTAAGCATTTCATATTTGGAAAGTAAAAGAAAGTGAGATTTCTTCAAGTTGGAGCATCAAAGAATGAGCAAAAATTGGAGTTTGTGCACTCATATGTGTGGGGACCAACCTAGGTAGCTTCTCATAGAGGATCCCAATATTATGTGACTCTCATTGATGATGCCACAAAAAAGGTATGTGTTTATTGTATAAATCCTAAATCTGATGTTTTGGAGGCTTTTAAAAATTGTAAATCCCTTGCGGAAAATGAAACAAATTTAAAGTTAAAATGCCTTATATCTGACAATGGTGGTGAGTACTGCAAAAAGGATTTCAATGATTACTATTCAGTGAATGGAATATGCAGAGAAATAATGGTTCCTAAGACACCACATGAGACTGGTGTGGCTAAAAAATAAACAAGACCATCATGGAATGTGCAAGAAACATGAGGATACATGTTGGATTACACTTACAATTTTGGGAAGAAACACTAGACACGACATTATATTTAATCAACTGTGGGCCTTCAAGTGTACTGAATGGTGGAATACCAAAAGAAGATTAGACTAGAAAAGAGGTAGATCTTTCTTTTCTTAGAGTATTTGGTTCAGAAGCTTTTGTGCATATTGATAAAGAAAATATGAAGAATTTGGATGCTAAATCCAAGAGATGCATGTTTATTAGTTATGTCTCTGGTGATTTTGGATTCCATTTTTGGGATTTAGATGATGCTAAGATTGTTAGGAGTCGTGCTATTGAATGGAATGAAAAGAGAATGTATAGGGATCATATTTTGATTCCCAAGGATGAACTGATGGAAGAGTTTGTGGAAGAAAATGTATTCTTATATTTATAATTAATAACTATGGGTATTGGTGTTAGTTACAGTAACCAGTATCGGTAGACAATGGACTAGTGTCAACAACTAGAACTGACGTCGATAGAAGAGCTGGACTAATGTCATTCACCTGGATCGACATCGATTATAGATGACCGATACCCCATATTTCTATGAGAAGATGAAAATGGGTAAGTAGACCTCCAAAAATATTTACACCTTCCTTATGTTATTTATTATTGACTGATAATGGTGAGCCCGAATGTTTTGAAGAAGCAATGCAGGTGGATACCCATAAGAAGTGGGAGCATGGCATGGATGAGGAGATGGACTCCTTGAAACAAAATTAGACATGGGATTCGGTTATGTTGCAAGTAGGTAAGAGAAAATTTTAGTTTAAATGGGGTTTACATGATCAAGGAAGAAGAGGGTAGACAAAAATGATACAAGGCAAGGCTTGTGGTAAAAGGGTTTCCACAAAAAACATGTATTTATTTTGTAGATATTTTTTCTTTTATAATAAAAATGAAATCCATACGTATTATTTTGAGTTTAGTTGTAGTAGAATATTTGCACTTAGAGCACCTTGATGTTAATATGGCTTTCCTTCAGAGTGATTAGGAAGAAGAGATATATATGCAGTAGGTGCTTGGTTATGAAGTAAAGGGTAAGGAAAAACTTGTGTGCAGGTTGAAAAATATATTCTATGGGCTCAAGAAAGCTCCAAGGCAATGGTATATGAGGTTTGACAGTTTTATGCATGAGCATGGTTATATGAGATGCAAGTTTGATCATTGTGCTTATTTAAGGAAGCTTGAAAACGGAAGCTATATTATTTTTGTTATTGTATGTAGGTGATATACTTATTGCAAGATCTAGTATGTAGGAAATTATTGAGCTTAAAGAAAAGTTATCTCATACATTTTTAATGAAGGATTTAGGAGTTGCAAAGAAAATCCTTGGCATGGAAATTCATAGAGACAGTAAGGAAAAGAAATTGTATTTTTCCCAAGAAGATTATATCAATAAGGTGTTGGAAAATTTTAAAATGTATAATTCAAAACCTATAAGTACACCTATCGTGGGACACTTTAAATTAAGAAAATATTAGTGTTCTACATCACATGAGGAGGTTGAGTACATAGAACGAGTTCCATATGCTTCAGAAGTTGGAAGTCTTATGTATGTTATGGTTTGTACCAGACCAAAAATTACACAAGTAATGGAATTTGTGAGAATATTTATGGCCAATCTAGGTAAAGAGCATTGAAAAGCAATCCAATGAATACTCAAATATTTGAGAAGGACATCCAACATACATTTATGTTATGGAGGTTTAGAAATTACTTTATGTGGCTATGTTGATTTAGATATGGCTGGAGATTTTGATAGTAGGAGAAGCATCACTGGATATGTATTCACAGTAGGTGGCACGACAGTTAGCTGCATTTCAAGATTGCAGAAGGTTGTGGTCTTGTCTACTATAGAATCTGAATATGTTGCAGCTACAAAGGATAGCAAAGAGATGATATGGATGAGCAGGTTCATGGGAGAGTTGGGAAATGAGCAAGAGGATTGCATATCATACAGTGATAGTCAAAGTGTGATTCATCTGGAAAATACCTTAGCATTTCATTCAAGAATGAAACACATTCAATTGAGATATCACTTCATAGGACAGGTGTTGAAGGATGGGAAGATGAAACTGGAGAAAAATCATACACAAGAGAACCCCGTGGATATGGTAATGAAGCTTTTGGCAAAGGAAAAGTTGGAGCTTCACTCCACTTCTGTTGGTTTTCAAGTTTGAGACTTGAAGAGGAAGAAACATGCCAAGGAAAGGATCCAAGGTTGGAGTTGTACGGTATAGTGTAGAAATTTATCTCCAAGTGGTAGATTGTTGAGTTGTGGAGCTAAATGGTTTCACAAATAACATGTTTTATAGACTTACAAGGTTACACAGTAATTGATGTCGATCACCTAGAAGTAACTAGTATCGTTTGGCTAACCAACATCGGTTACTTGTGCATGAATGTTTTCATTTTAAATGTGGATTAGATGTGACCCTTGGTTATAAAGGTGATTAAAGGGTTGTAAATACATAGATAAGTTACCCTAAAGTTTATATATGCTTATAAACTAGAAAACTAGGGTTAGAAGAGAAATTATTTTAAGAAGATTTTCTTGGAGAGAAGCTTGTGAATAAAAAATACTGTACATCTATGAGAGGTGTAGAAGATTACAAATCTTCATTGTATTTCATCTATAAATCAATGAATAATATATTGGTTGTTGCTTGGTGGACGTATCCCACACTAGGTGAACCACGTTATATCTTGTGTATTTTTATTCTGGTATAATTTCCATATTTATTACTTGCATGCTTCAATTGATTATAGAGTTATACAACACTGGTGTGTTTCTAACCCCAACACTTTGTACATGCATTGGAGTGGCCTGGTAAATGCTTAGGGAGGCTTCATTTTGGTTCCCAATGATCCCAGTGCTTTCAGAATATGTTGATAAGGTGTAGTCCCTTCAGATCCCTGAGAGAAAAAATTACTATAAGTTCACCGGGTGATTTCTCGGTCTCCGTAGCACCTCGTAAGGTATCGTCTAATCCTGCACATCCACATTGGTACCCTCTACAAAATCTTGTCTCATTTTTACCCAGGTCTATTTTTTATTCTCATGGTCCTATTGTTAATAACTACGCTGAAAATTCCATTTGTAGACACAAAATCACACATGTTCTGTATTATATAGTCTTGGTCTCATACTACTATTCATATGGTTTTTGAGTGAAGAAAGTAATAATTAACCCATGTTCTTTAGCCATTTTACTTTTCTTTCTGTCATCACTTCCAACCTTCCACATGTCTTTTCCCAATTGATTTTAGCACTTTGCATTATTCCTATCCCTAACTGGGGCACCCAGCCTAGTACTGGGGTTCCCAGGGCACCCTGGTGACATTTGGGGTGCCCTGATCCTCTTTACACTTTGCAATCATTTTTTCATAACTTTATAGCCATTTGATCTTTCCATATTTTTAGGGGTTGGCCTTTTCGGGGTTAATTATGAAATTAGAACAAGATAAGAATATAAATATAAAGTTATGAGACCATTTTGAGGGATAGAGAACTAAGCACTATTAACTTCCACCTAAGGTTGCTTCCATTCAAGGCATCTAGAGCTCCATTTGCATCCATCTAGCTCCATCACAAGAGACAAGGTTGGTTCATTTGCATCACACTTCATAGGAGGGGAGTTTATTCTATTCCATACACCATCTATTTGCATTTCTACATTTAGTTATTGCTAACTACTTCACAAAGTACGATTGGCATAATTTTCACACACATGCCTAGAACTACATTTGGGTCTGAAATGTAGTGCAACACTCAGTTAGTAAGTCCACCATTATGACCGTTGAGGGTAGTCTGAATCCTTCATATGCATATTTCTTTTTAGGGTTTTGATGATTGGATTGGGGTTTTACACGTATCTTATTCATCTCTAATTATCAATGGCATACAACGTAATTCAGTGACATACATGTGACAGATAGCGAAGACTTCGCATCACCTAGGGTCCCTGTTAAATTTTTCTACACCTCTTACACATACCAAGGTGCCTAGATCTTAGACTAGGGCACCCCAGGCACCCTAGTCTACTAGGATAGCTCATGTTTGAACTCTTCTGAGCCTTGGTGTAGTCATTTACTCCTTCTGTTCATGCAATATTTATTGCGACAGAGTTTCAACAAGTCTGCAAATCAGCTAAGCAATTCCTATCTCTCTTTTCTTTTTAGGGTTTTACATTCATAGTTTTTCATATATTTACTAAATTTTAATTCATTTATTTACTTCTTTGCATAACATTAGAATAAACTACAATAGACTAATTAATTTCCATTTTAGTTTAACCACAATTCTGAGTTAGTGTAAGGTTATCAGATGCAATGTATTACAAATAGAAGCTTGTGGCACCAAAATAAAAGTGCAAGCGCATCAGGGTGGCTTGAGGAATGTTTGGGGAGGCTTCATTTCAGTTTCTGAATGATCCTAGTGCTTCCAGACAACTTCATCCAAGTGTAGTCCCTTAAAATCCCTACGAGAAAAAAATGTTATAAGTTCATTGGGTGATTTCTTTGTCTCCTTGGCACCTTGAAAAATCTGGTCTAAGCCTACACTTCAGCGTTGATACCCTCTACAAAATCTTGTCTCGGGTTTTCCTAGGTCGATTTTTTATCCCCGTGGTCCTATTGTTTATATCTGTGTCGAATAGTCCAATCTGAGTCAATGTAAGACTGTCTGATGAAATACTTTGTAAACAGAAGATCGTGACACTGAATGGACTACACAAATACATCATGGTAGCCTGAAAATGCTTGGGTAGGAATAATTTCAATGCCTAACGATCTCGGTGCTTTCTGGCTACTTTGCCAAGGTGAATTCCCTTAAGGTATCTAAGAGTAAAAACAGTTATAAGTTTTTTGGGTGATTTATCGGTATCTGTGGTACCTTGAAAGGTATCATATGATCCTATACCTCTGCATCGACACCCTCTACGAAATCCTATCTCGGTTATCCCCAGATCAATTTGGTCTTCTCGTGGTCCTATTGTTTTTAATTGTGTGGAATAGTCTAGTATTAGTTTGTGTAAACCTGTCTGATGTGATATTTTGTAAACAAAAGCTCATGGCACCAAACAGACTACACACACATGTCAGGTTTTTCTGGTAAATGCTTTGGGAGGCTTCGTTTTTGTGCCCAACGATCTCGATGCTTCTGAGATACTTCGTTCAGGTGTAGTCCCTTAAGATCCCTGAGAGAAAAAAATGTTACAAGTTCATCGAGTGATTTCTCAATCACCATGGCACTGTTATCCCTCGAAAGTGCACCCTATAGAGAGATGGTTGTAGGTTTTCTAAGCTTGCAAATTTTATCTCTCTTTCATAGATATAATGGAAACACCTAAGGTCTGTGGGTATACCTATTTTGATGTGAGTCTCTGGTATCAAAGACGGTTCCTTATTGATGTATCCTAAATTGATTTCTAGGGTTTAAGGGTAAAAGATGGCTATAAAAAATGAATTACAACTAAGGTGATACACCAAATTTATATGAGGGCTTTGACTGAATATATGCATAATTGATATGGGAAGGATTCTTGATACACGTGAACCAACATTTTTCTGTAGAATAATTAAGGGCAAACACTTGTTGTACTAAGGGAAAATATCAGAACAACACTAATATGTTAACATGCAAATTAAAGTTATGCAGAAAATACTAAAATTGCAGCAGGGTAAGACGATTGTTCAGGGAATTTACATTCACAAGACTAATAGAAACATACATAAAGCTACAAATAATTGAAAAGGCTGAAAATACTTTACACTCAAAAGGAAAAACTGATAAAAATTGCTTCAGTACTCCCTTATCCAAAATGTCCTCCTTTGTGTTTTGCCAAAGCACATAATATATAACAAAATAAATTTCACCCCCTTCCTAAAACTAGTCTAAGGCTTGTACTCACCCATGCATCCTATTTTTATCCTTTATTTAATAATAGATAAAGGTATAAAAATAGAGCATGCAATTACAAATAGGCATTAATAGCCTTTGATTACATTACAGTCAAACTGAATTTGACTGTTCTATTTTTAAGAAAATAAGGTGAATAATTTAATAATAATAATCTTGCTTGTTGAACAAGTCTCTTCCCTTATGCATGTGTATTCATCTTCTTGTATGTTATGTCCTCATGTAAAGGCATGCAAAAATAAAATCCCTGTGAGTGAATAAAATAATGGCAATACTTGCAATATTTGCAAAAATAAACATCAATACACCCATTTAGTGGGGACCACCTTCATGTGTTCATTCTCCCTTTCCTCTTTGCAGTATGTGGTGCCACCCTTGCACTTGATCACTGATCTCCACTTGGTTTGTACGAGGTAACTTTTTTTAGTATTAAGGTAAGTGTTCTTTGATCATTGGTTTGGATGGCACATCATATAGTTTGGACCTTATATAAGGTCAATGCAAATAATGTAATTTGGCCACCCTTTGATAAAACATGGTATACTATAAAAACCACCTTGTATATTTCTTGTCAGCTTTTGTATTTAGTTGGAATAAGACCGTATATTACCTTTTAGTGGTGATCATTACGTAATATAATGCGGTCAGCCCTTTGTATGTTGGAGTATGCACTATAGTCTAGACTTTGGTGAATATTTTCAATGATTAATTTGATTGACACGTGGGCTGGCCCCTTCTCCATGGTGATTCACCCCTTCACATTTTACTCTAGCACTTTGTCTTAAATATCTTGGACACTATGATTGCCTATGACTGTTGATTCTGGCACTTGGATTCTTGTGAACCATCGATCTTGATCTTTGTTTAGGTTTTCACTTGGCTTTTAATGCGGTTATTAGCAAGTGACCATGATGGTTTGCATTGAACATGGAGATCAATTCTCATCCTTTGATCTTTGTACTAGACATCTTCAAGCCGTAAATTTTTGACTGAAGTTGAGCTTGAACCTAACCCAACTCTTGAGCTCTGTGGTAAAGCTCATTTGACCTCAATGATCACTCCATTTGTTTCTTTCTCTCTTACGGGTGAAGCCCTGGAAAAAAATTGTTTCGACGCCATTGGTGTGACTTTGAGGGCGAAGCCCTAGCAAATTCTATCCAAGATTTTCACTCAATTTTGGGGCTCTAGGTGTATTTGTTTTCTCATTACAATCATAGCTGCCATATTTTATTTCTTGGAGTTTCATTCAGTTCCTTTGAAAAGTTTGTATAGTGAGCTTTGGAATTCTGTGTTTCTGTTCGAGCTCACCATAAAAATGATGAAGGGACTCTGCTTTAGTCAACAATTTCTTACGTTGGGTATCTTGCATTCTAGGAGCTCATTTTCATGTCATTTCCAGTTCGAATATGCTTGTCTTGATGATTGGTTATCTCGATGCTTGCTAGAACGTTTTACTTTTGATAAGGTAAGAACGTTTTGGACTCAAGCTCTTCTGGGTAATCCTTTGTCTGTCATTTTTCGAGATCTTTGGTTTTAGCATGAAGTTTTGCATTCTATTAGGGGTTCAACCTAGATGTTTTTGAGTATGTTTGACCCTTAATTTATTTTGTGTTCCACGAACATGGTTGTTCATGGAGATCACCTTGAGCATTTTTACCTAAGCCTCTGATTTCTTCAACAAAGTCGCCATGATTACTGAAACTGTTGACATTTTCGATGTTGGGGCTGAGTTTTGATTCACAAATTTTCCATGGATGTCATTTTGAAGGTAAGAAACTTCTATGCTTTCTCTTTTTTAACAACCCAAAATGGGTATTAGTCACTTAATTGGAAAGCATCAGATTTAAGAGAATTTTAACTTGGGTATTTCTTGTTTGCTTTACATTCAATCATCTTTGAGGGTTTCTCCTACTCTTTTTCAGTAATGATGAGCTACACTATGGGTTTCATATTTTTTTCTTGAGGTGTGCCCTACTATTCTGAATGTGATTCTATTCATGGCCGTTATATTTTTATGGGGTTCGCACGTGTCTCTGATTCGAAGCTTAAAATTTTGTTCTGAATTTATTGGCTGCCATGAAACTGGTTCAAATCTCTTCCTTTAATCATTTCCATTGTTGTGTATGGTTTAAATTTGTATTCCTTTGGTTTATATATGCTCTGAAATTGTCGTTTCATGATGGAGGATTTTTATCACCAGATCTAACATGACATTTTCTCTGTGCACCTGAGTTGGGCCATCATGAGGGTTTTGAGTTCCTCTAAGAAGATTGTTCTTCTGAACTCTACAACTTCAGATAATTGTAACTCTCCACCATTTTCTTTCTTTTGAGCTCAAATCTGTTTATAGCTACTTGTAGAATTACTGAGATCAAAACTTTGTTATTTCTGTGGCTATTTTGAATTCAATGGAGTTCTATGCCTAAACTTTGGTGTTTGTGCTTGGAAAACATGGATGCCATGATTAATCTTGAGCTTTTATTTTATGATTCATTTGCTCTGATGGGTATGGATTTATCTATTTCGAGCTTAAATCTAGTGTTCGTGCTTGGAAAATGTGGATGCCATGACTAATCTTGAGCTTTTCGTTTCTGATTCATTTTTTCTGATGGGTATGGATTTCTCTATTTCAAGCTTTCAGTTACTCTGTAGATGGGGTTTTGACTACAAAACTGGGCCACCATGAATGTTTCTTTCATCCTTACTATATAATTGTACTTTATATGATTACCTTCTTCAGCCTTTAGAACTCCATCACTAGCACTTTTGAAAGCTATCATTAACTATGAACTCTACAAGAACTCTGCTTTGCAATTAGTGTATCATGCTTGTACAAGTATTTGATGTGCTTATTGGAACTGATACTTTGAGCTGAGTTGTATTCTTTAAGAAATCTGAATCATCCTCCATTTCATTATTTCTAAAAAAAACTTCTCTCCTGGATAGATATAGACCTGTGTGAGAACGACACTTCTAACACTCTTGTAGATTTGTCTTTATGAGTTGCAAACATTTGTTTACGTTCTTGGTGAAGATATTTTGTAACTATAATTACACTTGTACTCTGTAGAAGTGATGTACCATCTTGATTTATTTATGCACTTGTCATACATGCTTTATTCTGAAAACTACAATATTAAAATGGCTGAACTTGTTAGATTATCTTGAAACTTCATGTTATTTAGTTGTTAAGCTATAATGAATTATCAAAAGTACTTCAATATGATGACTGAAAGTGCAGTCCATTTCTTTTCTACATTATATATTGTATTTCCTTTTATTTCAGCTCTGATATGCATGCTGGAAAAGTTGTAAATGTTCATTTTACATGGCAAAGCCCTGTTACAATTTTCTCATATTTCCTTCTTTTATTTATGTTTCAGCTATAATAGATGTACTTTCTGATTCAGAAAACAAAATGTATCACTTTTCTATTGAAGTTGATCTATTTTTGGAAACTGAAACATAATAACTGTTATCTTGATCATGGCATACTTTCCTGCTTTTCTGTATCACTTATTTGATTTACATACAACTTTTAAAAGTATGTATTTATTTTAAAACAACATGATGGAAATATGTCAATGTATATTTTACATGGCAAAGCCCTGTCAAAATTTTCTCATATTTCTTTCTCATTTTCTTTCAGCTGTAATCTTATCTTTTCAATTAACTTCAGCCTTTAAATTCTTATTCTTCTTCTTCAATTGCAATCTTAAACATGTACTTGTTTGCAATTCTCTCCTCTATTCTATACTGCAACTTCATCTATTTCTAGAATAGCTGCTAAACTTTGAGTTGCATTCTTCCTTCATTTCATCATGTGTTTATGACTCATCTGCTTCATGTACCATAGGATAGAAGTTATTGAACTCTGAAATCTTTATCCATAGTGAAGACTGTAAGACATGATTTATTTATTCTTCGCTGCAACTTGTATCTGCACACTCAAGAAAACAGTTAGAAACTATTTAGGATTTTTGGCCTCTCTTAAGTTCATGTTTTTTTCCTTCTCTTTATTTCTCTTTGAGTGATTAAATCATGTGTACTGCTTTAAACTTCAAGTAATATATATATATATATTCTATTATTAGAGATCCATGTGCACGAATTAGGATAGTATAGGAATATGGATTGTACCCTAAGCTCAAAAACTGATAGTTTTCTCTTTTCTACTTTCAATTACAATGCTTTCAACAATGAAGATGAAGAGGGAACAAAGCTGCATATGAGGATGGATCAACTGAAGGAAAACCCCCAAGGAAATGATGGGTTCACTCATACTCCTTTACTTTCTTTTTCATGCATGTGTACCTCTTATTTCAGTAGTTGTACTTTACTTTTCAGTTACATCCCACGGCTTGTGTGGGAACATTTGAAATTCCTTATGAATAAAACATTGAATTCTGAAAAATGAGTTGTGTATTTCTTTTTGCATTTCAGCTTTCTGTATGGATTGTATGATGAACTAAACAACTCAGTAATATAATTGAATGTCTTAATCATGAAGGAAATCGACATTAAGAAAACTTGTAATATCCAGTAATGAACTTTGATTTCTGCTATCTGCACTTATGTTTGTTGTCCCAAAACTTAGCATTTCACCTATTCTATAACTGAATGTATTCATCAAGACAACACAACTGTCCTTCGGGGCCTTGTGTTCTTTTGCTGAAGATAGTCATGAAATTGCAGACTATGTGATCTATTATGTTTTGTAACAACACACATAGCTACAGATTTCATGTAATCATTAACTAATTCAGCAGTAACAATAATATCAAAACTCCCTTAGCTTAGGTATACTTCACCAATGCCTTCCATCGTAATGAAGTTTTGAGTTGCCCATTTTGCATAAGTGTAATAATTATCAACATTTCTGGCAATCCTGCAGGGAAAGCTGCCTGCTAGCTTATAGACCAGTGCCTTGCTCTTGTCCATTGGGCATGGAGTCCAAACATGTAACCAAAATATGCCTTGCAGAAGGTCCAACCCTTCCAAAACAAACTAAAACCTGGAAAGGATCTAGTAAACCAAATCACGTGCACGAATGCACTTATTGAAGGGAAAAATAATGCAATGTGTAGAACTGCACTTATTAAAGGGAAATCCTACTGTAATAAGACACTGTAGGATTTTTAATAACATTGTTTGAGAAACATACCATTCACAGGAATGAGAAGTTCCTCTCCACTCAGCTTCAAAAGCTGAAAAGCATTGTGTTCTTTGCAAGCTAAAATCATGTAAGGGCCACTCCAGATTGTATCAAACTTTGTGTGTCTTCCTAGCTTTGCACGATCAACATCCCACTTTAACACAATATCTCCTTCATTGAAAGATTTTGAATTTAGATTTCTTATCAAAATTATTCTTCATCTGTTTCTAATTCTTTTCCATATTCAAATGGGCTTGATCTCTTAGCTCTTCTAATTCTATTAACTCTGCATAACGAACCTGTAATGGTTCATTCTCAAGCAACTCCATTTGATGCAACAAATCCAATGCAGGTAACTCAACTTAAATAGGCATTCTTGCTTCTTTTCCATACACAAGTTTGTATGGTGAATTTTCAACTGATCTTTTAGGAGTTTCTCTATCTAGCCAAAGTGTTGAATTCAACATCAGATGCCAAGCTCTTTGATTATCTTTGAGTGTTCTTCTGATGATCCTTAAAAGGTTCTTGTTAGTACTTTCAGCTAGGCCATTACCTTGTGGGTAATAATTAGATGAATAACTTAAGTAAATTCCATGGCTGACAACCCAATCTATTATCTTCGCACCAAGAAATGCTAAAGCATTATCTGATATGATAGTTGCTGGAACACCAAATCTGTAAACTATTCCTTCATAAAAGGATAGTATCGAAGCTTCATTAGCATCTTTCAAGGCTATTGCTTCAGTCCATCGTGTAAAATAATCTGTAGTAGTTAAGATCCATTTGTGTCCTTGTGACGAAGGTGGGTTTATCATGCCAATAAAGTCAAGACCCCACTGCATAAAAGGTTGATCAACTGAAATAGGTTGTAAAGGTAGCGAAGCTAAACATTCTTTTCCAACAAAGAAAGCACATTTTTTACACTTTCTGATCCATTCAAAACAGTCCTTGAATATGCTAGGCCAATAGTAACCAGCTTTTATGATTTTTAGAGTTGTGGTACATGCTGAGAAATGACCTCCTACAGGTCCTTCATGGAATTTTGATAGTAACTTCTGAATTTTGTCATAGTCAACACATCGCAACAAGATTCCATTCATCTCTTTTGAACAACACACTATCAATAAAGATATAGGGGACAACTTGTAATCTGAAATATCTTCGTTTATTTTTATCCATACCTTCCATATAGGTGCCATGTTGTAGATAGTTAACCAAATCAATCATCCATCTTGATTCCTGGACTTCTTGAGCAAGTTCAGGTTGTTGATTTTCTGGTTGAACCATGATTTCTGATTGTTGATACTCAATTTCAGCATGCTATTTTGAATCATCTGGTTCTGTAGCTTGTTATTTTTCCATATCAGCAATTAGATGTTCACACAAGCCTTTCCCTCAAACTGTCTTTGCAACATGAATATCAACATCATATTCCATGACCTTCGTTATCCAGTTTACTCTTTTCTCATTCAATTCTTTATTTAGCAAGAAAGCTTTCACACTTGGATGAGAAACAAGAACATTGATTTTATTGTTCGAAAGCATGTACATGAAATTCTTTAGTCCTCTGACTATTGAAAGTACTTGTTTTTCAAGGAACATGTACCTTGTTTCGTAATCATGCAAGCTCTATCTGAAGAAAGCAATAGGCTGCTCAATATTTTCATCATTGACCTAAGTTAGTATGGCTGAGATTGTTTCAGCTCCTGCAAGTGCATACATTGTAAAATCTTTATCAAAATTTGGATTTGCAAGAGTAGGAGCCTGAGAGATCGTTGTTTTGATTGCTTCAAACCCTTCTCTCCCTTCGTTGGTCCAAGAGAACATTTTCTCTTTCTTTAACATAGTTGTCAACGGTTTAACCAATGTTGCAAAATCTGGAACAAATCTTCTAACAAAATTGATTTTTCCAAGAAAACTTTGTAATGCCTTCTTATGATGAGGCAACGATAGCTGTGATATGGATTTGATTATGAAAGGATCAATTGCTAAATCTTGCTTAGAAACAATATGGCCAGGTAATTTACCTTGATATATTGAAAAGATGGATTTCTTGGGATTCAAATATATTCCAAACTACCTGCACAACTGAAAAGTCTACCTTAGATGCATCAGATGTTCATCAGAATTTTTTGAAAATACAGTAACATCATCTAAATAAACAAGAATGCATTTATTTAGCAAGCTTTGAAAATTCATGTCCATTGCATGTTGAAACATTGCACTGGCATTTGAAAGACCAAAGGGCATCCTTTTGTAAGCATAAGTACCCCACTTAGTGGTAAAATTTGTTTTGTACATATCTTCTTCTTAGACTAAAATATGATTGTATTCGTTGTATCCATCTAGAAGAGATAGTCTATCTGAACCAAAAAATGTTCTCAAAATTTGGTTCATATTTGGTAGTGGGTAATGATTTTTTAATAAAGCTTTGTTAAGATATCTGAAATCGACACATAATCTGATTTCTCCATTGTTTTTCCTATCAAGAAAAAAAAATTCTACCCAACTTGAATGCTTAACTGGAAAGATAATACCTGATTCAATTAACTTGGATAACTCTTTCCTCATTAGAGGCTCTATTTTGGGATTTACAGGCCTCTACTTTTTCCTAACTGGTTTAGAATTTGGCTGCAATTCGATAGTATGTTGTGCTAAAATGGGATCAAACCCTTTCAGGTCTTGGTATTTCCAAGTGAAAACATCTTTAAATTCCTTGCAAAGATTAATAAATGACTATTTTTCAGCTAAGGAACATACCTTTCCGAGAAACAAATTTTTCCCTTCACAAACTGAAATTTCTTCATAGTTATCAACATGCATTGACATTTTGGTTTTGTCTTTTCTTAACTGATCATCAGTGTTGAAGATGTCCTCTAATGTGACTAGACCTTGAGGTAATTTATTTGTCTTTAATTGAACAATCTGGTCACCATCTAAATGTTGTAATTTATCCTTATTTACTACTGAAAATTCAACTTCTTGATGTAAAACCTGCAGATTTGATCATCACTTTCAAAAAATTGCCAATTTGAATCATTATCAGGTATCGAGGGCCTGACAATTAGCTTTTTATGAGGATGAATTTTGTTATTTTCAATCTATTCCAGCATTTCAAAACTAGCACCAATGGCTGCAAGTCTGTCTGCATGCTTGTTTTCAGTTCTAGGAATAGACTGAATATTAATAGCATCAAAATCTTCCATTAAGTCTGAAACTCTATGTTTGTAAGACTTCATTAATGGATTCTTACCTACATTAAAATTATTTACTTGATTGATAACCAACTCAGAATCACCAAAAAGTGTAATGTGCTGATACCTTTCTATTTGGCCCAAAGTAAGCCATGAATTAATGCTTCGTACTCAGCTACATTACAAGTGCATGAAAATTGGAGACTCAAAGCTGAGAAATAATTTTCATTTGTTGGGGAAGTGAGCATCAAACTTGGTCCCTATCCTTTTTTGTTCTTAGTTCCATCAAAATGAAGCTTTCAAATCCCTTTTGCTGAGTTTTCTGTTTTAGACAGAAAGGGAAGTAGTCTATTTTATTCATACATACAATACACACCAAACAGATGTTCTTAAACTTCCTTAAAAGGATCGTGGGCATGTTCTTCAATTGTATTTTCATCCATAAACATGTTAGAAACACCATCTAATGCTGAAACTTGAGCTACATCATCAAAATCATACTGATCTAAGCTGAATAATTAGCCACTGCATTTGGAGAGTGGGACTCAATGTGAAATCTGGCCAATGGTTTTGAATTGATAGTAAATTTGGTGCCATAACGAGTAGTGAAAAATAAGGACCAATCGGAAGAGAGATAACCTCCTATCTTTACTATGAAATATCTAGATAAGCATAAAGCAAAGTATGGAGGTAAATCTACAACAGTAACATCTTAAAGAATAGAAACATTCGGGAAAGCATATAATGTTACCTCCAAATTTCTGATTATACCAATTGTATTAGTTGCAGTTCCATCAAGTTGTAGGCTCCTACTATAGGCCTAATTTTTTTGCAATTACTTTTGGCATAACTATGCTACTTGCACCACTATCCACCATGTAGTTATGAACTAGATGTTCTCCAATAATCAGTGATAGATAAAATGGTGGTGGCTTCTTGATGTCATGAGAATTCAAAACTTTCGAAACCATCCACTTAACCTTTTTTATGCGGTCTTGTTCAAACATTCATAGGACCATGTATGTCTTCTAAACTTATTTTTCTATTGTTTTTGAATAAATTTGTAGCTTAGCTAGTTCATGAGAAAGTAAATCTTGTTGTCCTGGAATACTTAGAGCATCCCACATTGATATGTTAACATTATGTTTTTTCATTACATCAACAATGTTAAAAGAAGCAACAGTTTTAGAGATAGATTCAACTATTTTAGCATAGGCCTTAGCAAAAAATTATTCTACTTCAGATGTCTTTGATATCTAAGGTATAAACAATCTTCTTACGTCATGATGTAGTTGTTTTTGTTTTCCTTTATCAACTGAAACACTTGATGTTTTTTGAGGAACAATAGGACTTTTAGTTGGTTTTGGCACTATAGATGTGGTCTTATAAGTGAAAGTAGGCAAAACAGGCCTATTTTGCTTTTTCTGAACTTCAACAACTTTTCCTTTAGCCCTAGTGGTAACTGAAATGACATCCTCATTGAAACTGACTAAATTTTGTTCAGGTACTTTCTAAACATGAGTTTCTTGCTGCTCACTCTCCATTTGAGGCATGAACAATGCTTTAAATTGAGGTTGTGTAACAAGATTCAGATTCAGAAAAGTATTTGGGTGATTTGCAGCTGAATGAGGTTGATTTCAAGGTTGACACCACTCTTTTGTAGTCATGTTAACTAGAACTAAAGCATTAGATGAACTAGGAGCCTTTGGGTCAAATTTCCTTTGTTGGTTAAGCTATCTATTTTTTTATTTAGTTGATTTTGCTGACAAAGAGTCTGATAAGGTTTACCAGGTAATGCAAGCCTACTCTCAATTGAAGTCAGCTTGTTTCCCATAGTCTTAAAAGCTTTAAATACATCATCTGATGGGGCTACAACAACAGGTTATATGATTATAATAGGCTGTGGGATAGGGGCTAAATCTGCAAAAAAAGCATTGAAGGTCTTAGTGCTAATTTTCCAGCTTGAATAAGACTATTTTCAGCTCAGATGGTGATATCATACACTGCTAGAAGTGTTTCTCCTCCCATATAATGAATCATAGTTTAAAAATTCACTGTTTAGTGCCCTAAGATAATAAAGAAAAGCATGATTAGCTTAAGGCTTAACACTTCCTAGAATTCTTGCCCAAGTTTTGGAAAAACCGACATTGAAACTTGACATAAATTCATTGGGATCTCTTTTAATGGTAAACAATTGTTCTATAAGAGATAAATGATCTGAATTGTCTTGAAATTGTTTTAAAAATTTATCACCTAAGTCATCCCAAGTTCTTATGCATCCAATCTCTATATTTCTATACCATTGTAAGGCTTGTCCTTTAAGAGATGCAGCTAAAAGTCTCAAAGCTACATCCTCATGAGTAATATTATGAACTACACATAAGGTTGCGACATCTTTAATGTGCTCTATAGGTGTCACCTGATTTTCGCCAGTGAATGATGGAAAAATTTTCATGGTAGCATTGGGGATGTCATGGTAAATTGGGATTACTAATGGGCTACCATTAGTAAAGGTCACAAAATTTCTAGGTGGTTAGATTACCATCGGAAAAACTGGGATGTTAATAGAGAAATTGATTCGTGGTGAAGGAATATTAGGAGGAGGGTTATCAAAATCAGGTCCATTATAAGGTAAAGTATTACCAACTCTTCTCCTTTTAGAAGAATTCAAAGGTAAAGAAACAAACTTAGGAGGAATTCCTCTTACCGATGATCTTGTAGTCACTTTAGGCATGGAACATGCTGCACTACTGGTCTGCTTTACGAAGTCGCCAAAAGATCATAAAAACTTTAGAATAAATTGTTGCAACTTGCTCCTGAAAGTAACTTCTAATTTTCTATAAATCTGTTGTGGAATTGATGTATAATTTGCACTTTGCATGCAGATCTGATTCGTTGTCCCACTAGGCGTGCCAAACACTATTATCTCTTGAAATTACACCCTGTAGAGAGATGGTTGCAGGTGTTCTAAGATTGCAAAATTTATCTCTTTCGTAAACACAATGGAAACACCTCAAGTATGTGGGTATACCTATTTTGAGGTGAGTCTCTGGTATCAAGGTCGGTTCCTTATTGATGTATCCTAAATTGATTTCTAGGGTTTAAGGGTAAAAGATAGCTGTAAAAAATGAATTAAAACTAAAGTGATACACCAAATTTATATGAGGGCTTTAACTGAGTGAACTTTGGAATACTTGCAATATTTGTAAAAATAAACAATTGCAATACTTCCTATAAAGGATAAAATACTGAGATAGTTATAAATGATAAAATAATTGCAATCCTTGCAAAAATAAACATCAATACACCCATTTAGTGGGGACCACCTTCATGTGTTCATGCTCCCCTTTCTATTTTCAGTATGTGGTGCCACCCTTGTGCTTGATCACTGATCTCCACTTGGTTTGTACGAGGTAACTTTTGTTAGTATTAAGGTAAGTGTTCTTTGATCATTGATTTGGATGGTGCATCATATAGTCTGGACCTTATATAAGGTCAATGCAAATAATGTAATTCAGCCACCCTTTGATAAAACATGGTATACTATGAAAACCACCTTGTGTATTTCCTGTCAGATTTTGCATTCAGTTGGAATAAGACCGTATATTACCTTTTAGGGGTGATCACTATGTAATATGATTCAGTCGGCCCTTTGTATGTTGGAGCATGCACTATAGTCTACACTTTGGTCAATATTTTCAATGATTAATTTGATTGACATGTGGGCTAGCCCCTTCGCCACGATGACTCACCCCTTTACATTTTACTCTGGCACTTTGTCTTAAATATCTTGGCCACTGTGATTGCCTATGACCGTTGATTCTGGCACTTGGATTCTTGTGAACCATCAATCTTGATCTTTGTTTAGGGTTTCACTTGGCTTTTAATGTGGTTATTAGCAAGTGACCATGATGGTTTGCATTGAACATGGAGATCGATTCTCATCCTTTGATCTCTGTATTGGACATCTTCAGGCCGTCAATTTTTTACCGAGGTTGAGTTTGAACCTAACTGAAATCTTGAGCTCTATGGTAATGCTCATTTGACCTCAATGATCACTCCATTTTTTTTCTTTCTTGCAGGTGAAGTCCCGACAAAAAATTGTTTTGACGCCATTGGTGTGGGTTTGAGGGTGAAGCCCTAGCGAATTCTATCCAGGATTTTCATTCAATTTTGGGGCTCTAGGTGTATTTGTTTTCTTAGTATAGTCATGGCTACCATATTTTCTTTCTTGGAGTTCGATTTAGATACTTTGAATGGTCTATATAGTGAGCTTTGGAATTCATTATTTCTATTCGAGATCACCATAAAAATGATGAAGGGAATCTGCTTTAGTTAGCCATTTCTTATGTTGGGTATCTTACGTTCTGGGAGGTCATTTTCATGTCATTTCCAGTTTGAATATGCTTGTCTTGATGATGGGTTATCTCGATGCTTGCTGGAACGTTTTAATTTTGACAAGGGAAGCACGTTTTGGACTCGAGCTCTTCTAGGTAATGCTTTGTCTGTCATTTTTTTAGATCTCTTGTTTTAGCATGAAGTTTTGCATTCTATAAGGGGTTCAACCTGGATGTTTTTGAGTATGTTTGACCCTTACTTTATTTTTTGTTCCACAAACATGGTTGTTCATGGAGATTGGCTTGAGAATTTTTACCTAAGCCTATGATTTCTTCAACAAAGTCTCCATGATTACTGAATCTTTTGATGTTTTCGATGTTGGGGCTAAGTTTTAATTCACCACTTTTCCATGTCTTCTATTTTGAAGGTAAAAAACTTCTCTTCTTTTCTATTTTGTAACAACTCGAAATGGGTATTAATCATTTGATTGGAAAGCATCGGATTTTAGAGAATTTTAACTTGGGTATTTCTTGTTTGTTTTACATTCAATCATCTTTGAGAGTTTCTATGGCTTTCTTTCTGCAATGATTAGGTACAATATGGGTTTCATATTTTCTTCTTGAGGTGTGCCCTACTATTCTGAATGTGATTCTATTCATGGTCGTTATATCTTCATGGGGTTTGCATGTGTCTCTGATTCGAAGCTTGAACTTCTATTCTAAATTTATTGGCGGCCATGAAACTGGTTCAAATCTCTTCCTTTCATCATTTCCATTGTCTTGAATTGTTGATATTTTTATTCCTTTGGTTTATATATTCTCTAAAAATTTTGTTTCGTGATGGAGGATTTTTATCACTAGATCTAACATAAAATTTTCTCTGCACACCTGAGTTAGGCCGTCATGAGGGTTTTGAGTTCCTCTAAAAAGATTGTTCTTATGAACTCTGCAACTTCAGATAATTGTAACTCTCCATCATTTTCTTTCTTTTGAGCTCAAATATTTTTATTGATACTTCAATAATTACTGAGCTCAAAACTTTGTTATTTCTGTGGCCATTTTGATTTCAATGAAATTCTATGCTAGAAATTTGGTGTTTGTGCTTTGAAAATGTGGATGCCATGATTGATCTTGAGCTTTTAGTTTCTGATTCATTTTCTCTGATGGGTATGGATTTATGTGTTTTGAGCTTAAATCTAGTGTTTGTGCTTGGAAAACGTGGATGCCATGATTGATCTTGAGGTTTTAGATTCTGATTCATTTGATCTAATGGGTATGGCTTTCTCTGTTTCGAGCTTTTGGTTACGCTGCAGATGGGGTTTTGAATGTAAAATTGGGCCACCATGAATGTTTCTTTGAGGCTTACTATATAATTGTGCTTTATATGATTATCTTCTTCGGCCTTTAGAACTCCATCACTAGCACTTTAAAAAACTATCAATAACTGTGAACTCTACAGGAACTCTACTTTGCAATTAGTGTATCATGCTTGGACAAGTATTTGATGTGATTATTGGAGCCGATCCTTTGAGCTGAGTTGTATTCTATAAGAAATCTGAATCATCCTCCATTTCATTATTTATAAAAAAACTTCTCTCTTGGATAGATATAGACCTGTGCGAGAACGACACTTCTGAAACTCCCGTAGATTTGTCTTTATGAGTTGTAAACATTTGTTTACATTCCTAGTGAAGATAATTTATAACTGTAATTACACTTGTACAATGTATAAGTGATGTAACATCTTGATTTATTTATGCACTTGTCATACATGCTTCATTCTAAAAACTACAATTTTAAAATGGCTGAACTTGTTAGATTATCTTGAAACTTCATTTTATTCAGTTGTTAAGATATAATCAATGCTCCAAAGTACTTCAATTTGATGACTTAAAGTGCATTCCATTTCTTCTATGCATTATATATTATATTTCCTTTTATTTCAACTCTGATATGTATGCTGGAAAAGTTGTAAATGTTCATTGTACATGGCGAAGCCCTGTCAAAATTTTCCCAGATTTTATTCTTTTATTTCTATTTCAACTGTAATAGAAGTACTTTCTGATTCAAAAAATAGAATGTATCACTTTTCTATTGACGTTGATTTATTGTTGGAAAATAAAACATAATAACGGTTATCATGATCATGGCATACTTTCCTACTTTTCTATATCACTTATTTGATTTACATACAACTTTTTAAAGTATGTATTAATTTAAAACAACATGATGGAAAGATGTAAATGTCCATTTTACATGGTAAAGCCATGTCAAAATTTTCTCATATTTATTTTGAATTTTGTTTCAACTGAATCTTATCTTTTCAGTTAACTTCAACCTTTAAATTCTTATTCTTCTTCTTCAGTTGCAATCTGAAATATGTACTTGTCTGTAATTCTCTCCTCTTTTCTGTACTACAACTTCCTATATTTCTAGAATAGCTGCTAAACTTTGAGTTGCATTCTTCCTTCATTCCATCATGTTCTTATGACTCATCTTCTTAATATACCATATGATAGAAGTTATTGAACTTTGCAATCTTTATCCATAGTGATGACTGTAAGACATGATTTATTTATTCTTAGCTACAACCTATATTTGCACACTCAAGAAAACAGTCAGAAAATATTTAAGCTTTTAAGCCTCTTTTATGTCCATTTTTTTTTCTCTTTATTTCTCTTTGAGTGAGTAAATCATGGGTATTGCTTTGATCTTCAAGTAATCTATATATCTTGTTATTATAGATCTATGTACATGAACTAGGATAGTATAGGAATATAGATTGTACCCTGAGCTCATAAACTGCTAGTTTTCTCTTTTCTATTTTTAGGTACAATGCTGTCAACAATGAAGATGAAGAGGGAACAAAATTGGAGATGAGGATGCATCAAACAAAGGACAAACCTCAAGGCAATGATGGGTTCACTCATATTCCTTTACTTTCTTTTTCATGCATGTGTACCTCTTATTTTAGTAGTTATACTTTACTTTTCAGTTACATCCCACGACTTGTGTGGGAACATTTGAAATTCCTTATGTATAAAACATTGAATTCTGAAAATGAGTTGTATATTTCTTTCTGCATTTCATCTTTCTGTATAGATTATATGATGAACTAAACAAATCAGTAATATAATTGAATGTCTTAATCATGAAGGAAATCGACATTAAGAAAACCTTTAATATCGAGTAAGAACCTTGTTTTATGCAATCTGCACTTATGTTTTCTATTCCAAAACTCAACATTTCATCTATTCTGTAACTGAATGTCTTCATCAAGAAAACACAACTATCAGTCAAGGCCTTGTGTTCTTTTGTTGAAGATATTCATGAAATTACAGACTATGTGATCTGTTACGTTTTGTAACAACACACATAGCTACATATTTCATGTAATCATTAACTAATTTAGCAGTAACAATAATATCGAAAATCCCTTAGCTTAGGTATACTTCACCAATGCCTTCCATCATAATGAATTTTTGAGTTTCCCATTCTTGCACAAGTGCAAAAATTATCAACATGAACCTTAAAAAGTCTCATCCTATCCTACACCTCTACCTTGGTACCCCCTATGAAATTTTTTCTTGGTTTTCTCCATCTCAATTCAGCCCTCTAGTTGTTCTATTGTTTGTAAAATTGTCAAATAGTCTAGTAGGAGTTAGTGTAAGGTTGTCCAATGAAATATTTTACAATCAAAAGCTCATGGTACTAAACCAACTATACACATGCATTGGGGAGTACTAATAAGCTATGGGCAAGGATTCATTTTGGTGCATAATGTTCCCGGTGCTTCCAGGATAATTTGTCCAGGTGTAAATGTTATAAGTTTTTTGGTTGATTTATCAGTCACCATAACCCCTTGAAAGGTCACATCTAATCCTACACCTCCTCGTCAGTACCCTCTTTGAAATCTTGTATTGGTTTTCTCCATCTCAATTTAATCCTCTCATTGTCCTATTGTTTGTAAAAGTGCTAAATAGTCATATTTTAGTCAGTGTAAGGTTGTATAATGTTATATTTTGTAAATAGAATCCTATGGCACCAAACTTAATGTGTTCAAACATCGGGATGGCCTGATAAATGGTGTGTAAGGCTTCATTTAGGTGTCCAATGATCCTTTTTCTTTAAGGCTACTTCATTTGGGCATAGTCCCTTAAGAGCCATGAGAGAAAAATGCTATAAGGTCGCTAGTGATTTCTCAGTCACCGTGGCACCTTGAAAGATGTTGTATAATCCTACACCTTCATGTTAGTACCCCCTACACAATTTTGTCTCAGTTTTCTCCATTCCTATTGTTTTTAAAAATGCCAAATAGTCTAGTTTGAGTTAGTGTAAGGATGTCCAATGATATATTTTGTAAACAAAAGCTCATGGCACCAAACTGACTATACACACACATCGGGATGGCTTGATAAATTCTAGGTGAGGATTATTTTTGGTGCCCAATGATCTTGGTGAATTTCACCTACTTTTTCTGTCCATATTCCCTTAAGATCCCCGCGAGAACAAAAAAATGTTATAAGTTTTTCGGGTGATTTCTCGATCACCATGACACCTTTTAAGGTCTCATATGATCCTACACCTATGTTTTGGTACCCTATATAAAATCCTATCTCATTTTTCTCCATATTTATTTTGTTCTCTCGTTGTCCTATTTTTTTCAAAAGTGCGAAATAGTCCAGTTTGAGTTAGTGTAAGGTTGTCAAATGCTATATTTTACGAATAAAAACTTGTGGCACCGAACTGGTTGTGCACATGCGTCGGTATGTCTTGATAAACAGTGTGTGAGGCTTCATTTTTGTGCCCAAAATCCTTCAATATGAAACAAGTATTATGAAACATGTTAAGAAGAGATGGTTCATACAATATAAGTGGTGAAATAAGAATTGTAAGAAGATATTTTTCATACAATATAGGCAGTGAAATGATAATTTCTACTTATTATTCCTTTCTAATACTTAATTTCTGTTAGCTTCTTTTCACTTTGAGAATAAAATAAATTCTCTACTAACAGTGCCAACCACGTGAATGTGGAATATGTTTTGGTGCCGATAACCTACGTAAACATGTTAGTAAGCAATTAAATAGAATTTTAAACCCTACAATATTTTTAAAAATATATTAAATTAAATATTCAAATTAAATACATGTAGATGTATATCTAATATTAAGTGAACATACCTTTATAAATTCAATCCAATGAACTAAAAGGATCAACTCTACTCTTGACAGTAGAAAGAAATGTTTCATGATCTAATTCACGAACCTTACAAAGATTCTTGTTTGATGGCCTACCTCAATATTAGCTCAATTTAATATTTGTTGCAAGAACCAAATTTTAATAGTGAAGTATCTTTCTATGTACTTCATAGTTTTCAAACAACCAAATATTTGATTTTTTGATAGGATATCATCAAAACCAAATTCTAGTGACTACCACTGACCCAATGGGATACTCAAGGTTTTCACCAACTATGACTGTGGAAGTCAATTTTTTTTCCATCTACACAATGAGACAAGTAGTTTGTTGCAATAACTGTAAAAACGTGCCCTACATCACAAATTAAAACTCTAGTCAAATTTAAAATGCATTAAGTGTTGTTTTATTAGATTGGGTAAAATACATTAAGTGTTGATCATTTAATAATTTATAAATTTATAAAATGACATACATATGGACCTTGTTGCACTAAATTAGAGACTTGGTCAAATTTATGTGATGTTGTCATATGATCTTAAGACACTGTAAATTGTAATTCTCATGGAACTTGATATGTGTCGAGTGGAATTAGAGGTCTACAATTCCATTCATCCACCCACTTTTGTGACTCATATTCAGTCCACACAAAATCAATGCATGATATACAAAAACATGTCATGCACCTAGTATAAATAGTGCAAGAACTTGCATGTAAACTATGGAATAAGTGCATATCACTAGATCCTGTAATTGTCATACAATCTTCATAGCTTGCCAAATGTTATTCCTCTATCAAGTAGAAATATATACGAACCGTTGAAATCTCTTGAGATTCATAATCCATATTCTTGATACATCAATCAACAATGTTTTCTGCACCTATAAATTTAGCACCATATTTGAAATTTAATTCTTCTCTTGCAAGGGCTCTTTTCACACATGATCCTACACCATCATGTTTTCCTTTCAAATTTCATGCCTCACTAAAAATCTAGATATGTTGTACACCTATCTCTATGTCCATCCTACTTATCCAATAAAACATCTATGCATTCTTGAATTATGATGTACAGTTTTCTAACCAAATGTAATGTTGATTGAAAAAAATGTTCCTCTGATTATAGCTCACATAAAACAATTGGAAACACCCTTGCACATATTATGTAGAATGTGTCTAATTATCACTGATGTATAAATGATACTCTCTTAATATTTTTTGATCTTTCTCAGTGCATTTTGGAGAGTGCATGAATGTTATATGCAAAAAACAAGTTGTGTTGAGTTATAGTATTGTGACTGAACCTCCATTTGTGGATGTAATGAAAAATTCTATGTGAATTTAAATACTAAAACAATAGTATCAGATGGGATTTTTTCCCATTTTAACTTGAATTTTGTATCCAACCATCGAGCTATATGTGTGTGCCTTGCATACTCATAAACAATTTCCTCTCTGAATTTGACCATTTATTATGATACAAGTAATTGTTCTCTAACAAGCTCAAAACTCTTAGATTCTTTTCTATATTTGAATTGATATGCCACAAATTTATATTTGTTGAAACCAACTAAATATTTTTCTATTGAATATGTAATCTCCTCATGGATACAACTTTTAAATTTTGGCAATCCACCACATAGGTTGCACGCTCTATCAAAACATACTTTGTTCTAAAAAAAATTGTCTAGTTGATCTTTAAAAAAATATCGTAGGAATAAATTACCTTACAGATTTTGGTGGACAACATGATTTCAGTATGAAAAACACAACGTACTTGACAAAAAAAATCATTATGCATTGAAAATTCAACACGATTCCTGCAACAAGTGGTATGTGAGTGATTGACTTTCACATAAAAGGGTTTGTTTATTTCCAAAGATCTTTGGCTAATGTTAATTTCTATATTTTCATTCTTAAACTTAGAGAACAATTGTGTTTGAGTCATAACCAAGAACATTTTTACACACGATTCACGATTACGAGAACCTATTCTTCTTTTTACTGTATATATTCTATTCGGTGACACCCTTGTGTTCTCATTCCAAAATTTTACAATTAATTCTTTTAGAATATTAAATGTATTCTTGTCTTTTCATGGAATTCTGCTAGAGAAAGCCCAATAGTCAATGTTATTGACTAACTCAATACATTTACATCTCTTTATTTCTTTCATTATTGTTTTTCTATTTATCTTTAAAGCACTACTTGTTTTTCTAATCAAGCACTTATTAATTGTTTTATCACTTACTATACAATTAGTAAGTGCACGCTGTGTAGCATTACTATCTTTAGTGTGTATTTTTCCACCTACAGTTTAGTATCCTTTATGTATTAGTTTTTACACAATTGACAATAATTGAAATCAACAACTCTATATTATATTTTCATTAATTCACTATTTCAATACACTCCATTATATAGGAGATGTAATAATAACAATCCTTACAACAACCTTTGTCTTCATATACAACTCATACACCCATATGGTTTCAACCTCTCACCAATATAAAAATAAAACAATACTAATTGTTTTCATTATTCTAAATTACTGAACTTACCACATACTAACCACATTTTACATTTACTATTTACATTTACAAGGTTACTGTACTTTCACTAATTTATCATAATAATAATTATACATGTAATTATTATTCACCCATACAACAAATGGAGCACTAATCATATATTTCTTAACATTCCAACATTAGTGCAACAATGGTGAATCTCATGCTATTCGTACTGCAAAATCGTTATTCTCTACATCTTCTCAATTATGCTCATTTCATCTCCATAGTTTCCTAAAACATTAGTCTACATTCTGGATCCTTTTCCTAAGATGGTTAACCTTGCAACCTACACAAAGCTTTTTGAATTCTCTTGATGACAAGTATACCTAGGAGAACTCTTCTAATTGCATTCCATGTGGTTATTTCTTAACTATATCCTCTAATCATTATGTTGCTTACTAAGTATCACCTTAGGAGTCTTTTAGGACTATCAACTACTGCAGGTGAATAACATAGGAAATTCTACTGAAATCTGTTGCTCGTACATACATAGAAAAAGATTCCTACATACTGGAAATGGAACATTTGGATCATGTCCCCCCCCTCAATGTGAAATTTCCACTTATTGGGGACAAGATATCACTGCAAACTGAGGCACACCACACTGGAACAAGCATATATAATCATAACTGCACACACACCTGTCACCAAAGCTAATATGCGGCCTCGTCGTTGGATCAAGCTGACGAGATGGTCGCTGTTCATGACCTCCAACCTCCATTTGCCTCCATCCTCCAGTAAATTCACTTAGTCTATGATAATTCTTCATAATTATAGTCAATTTCATTTGTTATTTGTTCATCTCTAGTTTCCACATTCTACAATTTTGCTTACATTCTGTAGGTGCTTTTTCAAATTTCCATCTAATATAATGTCCATAGATTTTTATTCAATAACTGCATCTGAATTTTTACTCTCCATGTATTGAATTTCAACCCATTAAATTTATCTTTCATGGTGTATCCATTTTGCTGAATCTAAATTTCCAAAAAAAAAATTGAATGCTAGCCCCTTTGAATTACCTCTAATTCTCTGATTTACTTCAAAAAAACAGCAGTGATCAATGTTTTGTATAGTAAATTGTTGGGGATCACGTTTCTCCCAAACTACGAACTGGGTTATGCTGAAATTTCTCCTGTAGCTTCCTATAGAATAGATAATTTCATGCAAGAAAAAGGGGATTTGGAGAAATAAGGAGATCGTGAAACTAAAGTTACGAGATCATCTTCGAGAAAGATTTAACCTGCTCTGGTACCAAATGTAGAAATTAATCTGATCTAATACAAATAAATCCATGAAATAGATTTCATTAGACAATAATTGAAATCAACAACTCTATATTATATGGTTTCACTTAATTCATCTATTTCAATACACTCCATTATATAGGAGATGTAAGATAACAATCCTTAAGAATTGTAACATTTATCTTTCATATACAACCATACACCCAATATGGTTTCAACCTCTCACCAATATAATAATAAAACAATACTAAATGTTTTATTATTCTAACTTACTAACTTACCACATACTAACCACATTTTACATTTACTACCTTACATTTACATAGTAAATGTACTTTCACTAATTTATCATAATAATAATTACACATGTAATTATTATTCACCCATACAAATGGAGCACTAATATATATTTCGTAACATTACTATCTTTGGTGGGTCTTTTGACACCTATAGTTTGGTATAATTTTTGTATATTTTCAACAATTGACACATTTTGATCATCAACATTAGATGTTCTTAACCCTAAGGTCTTTATTGTAGGTCTCATCTTAATTATTTCATCAACGTAACAAATAATTGACATCTTTTTGTATCAACACTATTAAATTCTCATAGTAATTATACCAAATTCGCATAGCTTTTCTTCTCACATTTGGATTTTAGACATTTTGTTAGGATATTGGTTTTATAATGTTTTCATCAATTTCAATTAAGTGAATGGGTTTTCTATGCAAAACGGAAGGAGGTTTTTTTAGAGGTAAAGATTCATTAGCAAGGTTACTTTCTTCATTTAGTGTTTCTATGAAAATTTCAGGATTAACATCTAGATTCTCAAGTAAAGGTTCAACATTTGGATGCATATCAATCTATTTATCCATGCCAACATTATCATTCAATTCATTATCAATATTCATTGCAAAATCATAATTAAAATCATTTTCATTATGTATTTCATTCTTATTTTCTAAAACATTAGGTACATTTGATATAGTAAATGTACATTGCCCTTCATGAAGTTTTTTTATCCGCTTCACTTTCTTTATTCTCATCTCTTTCAATTGCTCATGAGTATGTCTTGTTCTTGAATACTTCTTCATGTCCTTACGAATCATTTTTTATCACTTAGGATTGCAAAAATATAGATAGTGGGGTAGGCGACAAGCTCAACTACTCAAAATTCTTGCAAGAATGTACATGAATGTGTAGAGAAGATAGAAAGGGGACAAAATTCATATGAAAGAGATGGAAAAGGAAGTTGGATGGGCATGCAGTATATAAAAAGAAAAATGCATAATTGTATTTCTATTTCTTTATTCTGAAGAAAGCCTCTTGGCTTGGATCCGGTTTAGATCCCTAAACCTCAGGCATGGACATGCAATAACACAACAAACAACCTGTTTTTGTAAAACAATGGTAAAATATGTCTTCCGCCATAATAAATCCAATTAAAATGAACAAAAAATTTAATAAAAATATGGCTACAAGGTCTAGTAAACTCTCTTCTTTCTAAAATATGATTTTTTAAATTTGTTGGTACCTAAATTTAATCTCCTTTAAAGACCAAGCAACATCATGGATTTTGACAAGATACTTAGAGGCAGATAGATAATCAGGTATGTCGTTTTGTAACCGGGGAAGCAATCTATTTGACTTGTTGGCACTCAAGATTTGAAGGGAGTGGGTAGCACCTTAAAAGGATGTGATCTGATCCTAACTATTTTAGGTTGTGCCTTTCAACCAAGGTAAGAGAACCTATTTTATAACCTCTATTATATGAAAGGAGATATAGGTACCTTTCTTTTGTAAAATTTTTATAGAGAATACCTTGGGGGAAATATGATCAACACACCATATCTGGCTCTCACAAGTTGTCACTTCCAGATCATGGAGATACTTTCACAACAAGGTAACGGTTACTAAAGACATTTGAGACCCTACTTGCTTCTGCATGTTTAAGTGATGAGGATTGTGCATTTGTGTACACACATGACAAACAAGGGTAGTATGGGTAGGATTGGTTGTTGTTAAATGAAATTTTGGTGGGAGGGGAGACAGTATGCACTTGATTCACCAGATCTCTGAGAGCTTATTACAAAATGGAAAGATTCAAACTACAATAAATGCCACAAAAGTTAAAAATGTTTCTTTAACTAGAATATGTGCTTCAATGGAGGCCCATATTAGCACTTTTTCACACAAGCCTATGGGATTTTATCATGAAGGCTCGAGTCAGAGAACCCAATAAAGCACCAAGATTCAAACCAAACCACGCACCTGAGGTACACCTAAAGGATTACAGATAATCTCTGTCAAAAAAATTAAATAAACGTGATTTTAAACCGTTTATCCCACTCCCAGATGAAGGCTCTCCTCAGAAATGAAATTACAGATGCCACTAAACCATCACAAGGATTGAGACCTGTGTGATTGGACCAGATTTTGGTACAAGATTGCAATAGAAACAAGAAAAACTACTTGCATACATTCAAAGATGAAATAAATACATTTTGCTCAAGATTAACACAGAATAACTCAAGTTTGATCAAATTTATCAGCAAGGGAAAGTTTCTAGAACAATCTCAAAGCTTTCAGTGGTTGTACACTCACAACCACCTTGACACGATTAAATTTGACACAAAGAGAGATATACAGGCTTCTTAGATGGACTTCTCCGAAAAGGATGGACTATGTCAAGCTTTTCCTACTGGAAAAATCATTCTCTAACCTTTCCAAAAACTCCCAACCATTTTCATGAAAAATTTGTGCCATTTATAACATTTACAACAGAGCCTCTTCTTCCTAAAAAGACAAAAACATTTAATGCACCAGTGCTCGCCATGATTCTTTTGTGATTCACTAGAATCAAATCTGTAAAAAGTCTCCAGGTGCTCGAGGGTGTAGATTTCATCGAATTCCTCCCGCATTCAACTCCTTGCTCTGATAGATCACTCTTCCTTAAATTCACCAACCACTTTCACCCCTAATCTGTCAAATCTGGCCCCCTACGTGCTCAGGAGAGGAAAAATAGAAAATATGACAGTGCATGAAAGTCAGACCATTTTAATGGCGAAAGACATCCCCCAGATCTTCCCACTAAATTCAAATATCAACATTAACTTCCTTCTCTGCTTGGCGTGTAGAAAAGACCAAGAAATCATGGAGACTCGCACTTCTAGACATGTTTCAGAGAAAAATGGGGGAAAATCATATTTAGACTCATAGTTGTTGTTGATCTTTACTTTGAATTTGAGCCGTCCACGTGACAGATTAAAACTTTAGAATAGACCCGTGGGATCCCCTTGAATTTTTACAACTTTTTGGAAAATTAGAAAAAAAATCCATTTTGCTCCACACCTCCGCCCTTGGGATACGAGCCTAACACGTGTCCAAATGTGATTGGAATGGAACCATGGTCAAATTCTACCATTTTACTCTCCTTTTAGAAAAGGGAAAATTTTCCAAATTTTCCCCGCAACTCCGTCCTTGGGAACAAACCTGACACATGTCCAAATGTGATTGGAATGGGGTCATGCTTCCTTTTTGACTTTTGACTCTTTTTTCTCAAAACAATTTTTTTTCAAATTTTCCTCGAGAGCCTGCACCTCTGCGGTTGATCGAGGAAAAACATTAACTTTTTCCCTCATTGAGATTGTGGGCCATTTTGAAATTTTAATCCTTAAGGAGGCAAAAATTCCAATTTTTCTCCAATGATCTTCCTCCCCATCTTTTTGAATTTTCAAACTCTCACGTGTCACCATGGAAAACCTTGAGGTGGTCCCAAAATTTGATACTTTGAATGAGCGTGGGCTCACCACGTGTCCTGTTCTGGCAAGGTTTGTTTGAATGCTTGAAGCTCAGTGGAAGGCACCATGTGTCATGCTCCGAGGTAATCTCCTTTTGGCCGTTGAAAAGTCTAAGTAAAATGAAAAGTGAGCGGAGGCCTCCACGTGTCAGCCTAGCGCTTCTTTAGAATGAAACTCAAGGGCCGGTCCTTAAACATGCGTGATTCCTCCACGTGTCTCCATGGCACAACTTCAAGATGGTGCCCAAAGTAGAGACCCTGAATGAGCGTAAGCTCACCATGTGTCCTGTTCCACCAAACTGTTCCAACTACATAAAAATTTATCTATGTCCTAGCCAAATAGTAGAAGCTTCCACGTGTCCTCCCGGCGCTACTCCAAGGAAAAACCCAAAAGCAGATCTTCAAATGAGCATCGTGCCTCCACGTGGACACATTTTGAGTTGAGGATTTTTATGAATTTTTCTAAGTACCCAGCTGAGCCATATCCAACCAAAAGGTGCCACGTTCCCTGTAGATACAAGAGATGACAAATTTGACTGGGAGAAACGCCTGTCAAACCATAAAAAATAGAAAAATGGTTATTTGAGCCTAGGGAATGAAACTTTATTCAAGGAAAAAAAGTTTAGAAATGTTACAAGGCTCAAATATGTTCTTCACGGATGCATCAATTCATTCTTCTTCAAGTACTTAGGGTAGAAATGATCCAGGCAAGACAAATCCCGACTGTGGAGAACAGAAAACATGGGGGAAACCAAGCTTTTAATGAAAGAGATCACGAGAAACTCAAAATACAGACCCTTAAGTGATTTACAACCCAGGAACAGAATAAAAATGGCTACAAAGACTGACAAAGCACAACACGGGGAAGGAGAAAATGACACGCCGTAAATCAGTAAGTTTTCAAAGGCACAAATGGGGCAAGACTATCTTTGAGCACTAACACTGGCTCCAACTCAGGGATGGGCACTCTGTGTGAGTGTCATAAGAAAAAAAGTAGACCAAGTGCCAAAAATATCCATTGGGTAATAGAGTCAGCTTGCAGAGTAGAGAAATAGAGCCGTCTTTCAAAAATAGACAGAGAAATGAGCAAAAATAGGGTCTCTAAGGACCAGAACGAGAAAAAACACAAAAGGACAGGAAACAAATGAAAAACTCAACATTGTACATAAAATTTATGGCTTCATTCAGGGGGATCAATCCAAGAAATGCTTCAAATGCCTGCCATTAACAGGAAACTCAAGAATTTCACCATCTAAGTCCTTGAGGAAGAAGGTATGCTCCCCAATTCTGATGTCAATAGAGTAAGGGCCCATCCATAATGAGTCAAACTTTCCATGCTTACCCTTATCCTCATGTTTGTTATCCCATAGTAGCACAAGATCTCCAACATTGAAGGCTCTGGGAGTGACCTTCTTGTCAAATAACTTCTTTTGTTTCTCTTTGAACTTTATATGCCTCTGGTGGGATGCCCTCCTCTCTTCATCAAGCTCAATAATCTGGTTAATGCAAGCATCATAAGGACCTACCTCCTGATCTTCTAGTTGTTGCATAAATTGATATGAAGATAGTTGCATGTAAAGAGGAAGTAGGGTCTAAGTCCCATATACCAACTCAAATGGACACTTTCCAATGGCTCTCTTGACAGTGATCCTATCTACCCAGACAACAAACTTCAGCTATTCACCCCACTTTCTCTTGTTATACTCCAATTTTCTTCTAATAATCTTCAGCAGATTTTTATTACTGGACTTAGCTTATCCATTTCCTTAGGGATTGTTGTTGGAGGCATATGTCAAGTTATTCCGTATTCTTTGCACATTGTCACCAATGGTTTAGCTGTGAATCTCATGGAATTATTAGATACAATCTTGACTGGTATCCCAAACCTACAGATGATGTTGTTTAACACAAAGTCCATGACAACTTGGTGTGTTGCCTTCTTGGTGGGGATTTCCTCCACCCATTTAGTAAAATAATTAGTTGCTACAAGAATCCATTTGTGGCCATCACTTGAAGGGTCTGAAATATCACCAATGAAATCCATTCCCCATTTCTTGAATGGAGCTTAAATTGATACATGATGCAAAGGAAGGGAGCCTGAAGCTTTCATTCTTCTAGAGAAGCATTGGTAGCTTTCACATCTTCTAACCAACAAGGTTGAATCCTTGAAAATATTTGGCCACCAATAACCAGTGCTCAAGATTTTGTGTGGTATGACTTTTACAGCAAAATGCCCCCCACAAACTCCTCCATGGAGATCAGCAATTATGTTGGGGGCTTCTTCTTAAGTAATGCACCTTAAGAGGACTCCCTCTGGGTTCTTCCAAGCTAACCCATAATAAGGGATGACATATTTTTGGGAAGCCAACTTAAGGGATCTTTTTTTGTTCTTACTTGAATGCTTAGGGAAGTTTAAGTGTCTGAGATAAAACATCACATCCTTGTACCACTCAGAATTCATTAATTTTTTAAAAACCACTGCCCTTTCTTCTTCAATCTCATTTACCTCAATAGTCTGCAAGTTTCTCTTAGCCAAAAGCTTAGCCAAGCCCAAACCTCTTACCAAATTTATGTTTTGGATGTCCATATCATATTCTTGCAATTTGGTCACTCAATTACATCTTTTGCTTGAGACTTCCATCTTTGACAAGATTTCTTTTACCATGGTATAGGGAACATAAGCAACAACCTTTGAACTTAGAATATAAGGCCTGAAAACCATTGTTTCTTTCACCAAGGAAAATGTCTACTTTTCCATGATAGTGTACCTCAGCTCAGACCCCTGAAAGGCCTTACTAAAAAAGGCAATGGGCCTTTCATCCCCTTCATCATCCCTCTGTAGCAAGACAAAAGAAATAGTGTTCTCTGAAGAAAAAGAGAATAGTTGGAAGGGATTCTTATAATCTGGAGATTCCAACACAGGTGCATGCTTGAGTGCCTCTTTAATCCCATTGAAAGATTGGATGACAGCCTCCTCCCATTTGAGGACCTAGTCTTTCTTTAGCATGGAAGTGATTGGGATGGTCAAATCAGCAAAGTTTGATATGAATCTTCTAATGAATTTTATTTTCCCAAAGAAGGACTGAATTCCTTTCTTAGTCTTTAGGATTAGGACCTTGTTAATGGCCTCTACTCTTTCTAGATCAATCATCACTCCTTCTTGTGACACTATATGACCAAGCAACTTTTCCTTCTTCACTCCAAAATGGCATTTCTTTGGATTAAGTGAGATGTCATATTCTCTACATATTATCAACATCTTATCCAAGTGTAGCAGTTGATCACTTCTCTTTCTAGAAAATACAGTTACATCATCTTGATAGACTACAATAAACTCACTAATGTAACTAGCAAAAGCAACATCCATTGCTCTTTTAAAGGTGGCTCCAACATTCATCAGACCAAAGTGCATCCTGACATAAACATAGGTCCCCCAAGGAGTAGTGAATGTTGTCTTGATCCTTTTTTATTCCTTCACCACAGCTTGATTGTAACCAGAAAAACCATCCAAGGTGGAAAGAAACTCAGAACCAGTCACTAACTGCAGCATGTTCTCCATATTTGGTAAAGGATAATTAGCCTTCATTGATGCTCTATTTAGGTTGCTGAAATCGACACACAGCCTGATGTTACCATTTTTATTTCTCACTGGCACTAGGTTTGCAACCCAAGAGGAATACCTTGTGGGCTGGATAATCCCTCCATCTCGTAGCTTCTTTAGTTCCTCTTGCATTTTAAGATATAGAAGTGGATTGATTGGCCTCTACTTCTGCCTAAACGGTCTTGTATTGGGCTCCAAGGGAATCTCATGCTGAAACAAATCCTCTTTGTATGCTTTTAGTTCAGAATAGGTCTAAGCCATACAATCTTGGTATTTTTCAACAGATGGATGTATGACTACTTCTCCTCCTTACTAAGATTACTTCCTAACAAAAATTTCCTTGGCTTCTCCTTTTTGCCAAGATCATTCTCCTCAATATCCCTTGACGCTAGCATGCATCTGTTAATAATGTGATGGCATTATCAATTTGGACTCAAGAGTGACCAGACCTCTAGGAGTGGTATTGGTCTTTAGCTGGATTATATCCTTACCAAACAAGGTTTCTTTTCCTTCTATTGTATAAACCATTGGCTCCCAATAAATACTTTGATTACAAAATTATATGTTATTTTGCAAGAATCTTCTAATCTAATCATCATCATCAAAAACCTACCAGTGCTTAATGTTGTCAGGGAAAGAAGGTCTAGTCAATACCCCAACCTCATATTCACAATATGGGGACATTGTACAATTGTCAAACCGAGACCCCAACAGTACAAGCTTGTTCTTCCAAGTCATTGGACTTCCTATCATGATGCACAATGTTGAATGAATAAAACATCTCAATGAAATCCCAAATTACATGCTTATATTGTTTCATTCGTTGATTCTTTGTGGCATACAACTTTCTGAGTTATTTCACAATTAATTCTTAGTCTCATTTGACAATGATGTCCTTGAAACCATATTTCCAAGAAATTATTAATCCCAACAACAGTTCCTCATACTCAGCAATGTTGTTGGTGCATTCAAAGTTGAGTTTGAAGGAGAATAAATAAATATTTCCTGACCTAGAGAAAGTAGAACAATACCAACACCATTCCCAAACATGGAGCAAGCTCCATCAAACAGTAAATTCTAGGGAGAGCCCATTTGTTCAAGGCATTTGCACTCTCCAATCTTGTGCTCCTTTCCATCAACAAATACCACAAAGTTGTCTACATCAACACTTGTGTACAATATCTCATAGGAAGCATTGTTGGGATCCTCAATAAGATGTCACATTTTATTTTCCCCATACAACCTAGCAAGGCTTCCCTCAACTAGAATGGTAGCATAAGACATATCCATTTGGACACTCCCAACAACACTTACAGCTCATTTTCTTGATAGTAGCATACCCCACTTGGTTGAGACAGTCAACAATGACAACATCTAGTTTTAAGTTTTTACCTGGGTAAGCTATAAGTTGCACCACTAAACCCTTCATGCATCCCACTACTGGTACTTCTCTGGATTCCATGGCAGTGCACTTCCCATATGCTCCTATCACTTTTATGTTTATCTCATTCATGACTTCCAAAGGCATGACATTGTATGATGCCCCTAAGTGAAACATGTAGTTGTGCAACAGTCTATCATTTATGATCAAAGTGGTGAAGAATGGATCCACATTCATTTGAGATTCCACCAAGGATGTCCCCAAATAGACCTCAGTTGGTTCATCTAGCTCTTTTGATGCTGGTGGTGCTTCCAGTTTTTCAATGATTGGAGGATTTTCCACAATATTTACATTTCTGCCTAGGGTAGTCTTCTCTTCTTTCAACCCCAAGTATTCAAATGCTCTCTTCTTGTGCTTAGGAATCCTAAGAAACTCAACAATTGGGAAATATACTTTTATTTATACTAAACACTTTAGAAATATCATATGGGACAATCTCTGGTAAGGCAGTATTGGAAGGAAAACCAACACACTCATTAGGTGGTACATGATTTTTTACAACTTGTGCATGAGGAGGGGTATGAATTTTGTTTGGAACTGCAGGGCTTCTAGAAGATGCATCTTTCCTAGGAGACCGCCTTAGGAATATTAGAAATTAAGGGAGATTTTGGCTTAGCTTAAGGCCCTGTCTATTTGAAGGCCTTACTTCTTGTGTTATATTCCCTCTCTTGAGCAACAACAACTTTCATCAACAATTATCTATCCTCCTTAGATGGGATTCTCCATCATACTTTTTGATAATTAAAGCCCTTAAATATTCAAAGTCATTATTGGGAAATTTAAAATCTTGTACATTATCTAATTCTAAATTATGAGAGAGAGGAAGAATATGTACCCTATGAATGCAGTACCAAAAGGTGGTAGCATTTCTAGCACTTATTACTTCAGTTGAGTTTACCCCTTGTTGTGAGTTGGTGGAACAACCAATCATACAAACATCATCATCATTATCATTATCATATCCTTATTCTTCTTGTTGATCTTATTCATAAGGATCATGAGGAATGAAACATTTGTCACACCAATCAATGAAATATGTCTCTTTCACAACAACAACTCTAGCAGTCAAAGGATCAGGTATTGTTCTATTATCCCTAGCATGGGACTATATATTTCCAAATCCAATAGGTCCCTTGCCTCTATCATCAGATATCTGATGATTTGTAAATTATGTCTTGGCCTTGTTTGCTTGTGCCGACCTTGTGAGCTATGCCCAATTCCTTTCTCATGCTCGGGCTAGCTTATAGGATATTTCTTTAACAACCCCTGCCAAAGTCTTCACAACTTCTTCCAAATCAGTAGCCTTACTTGTTTGAGGTTTCTCTACATTAACAAAATTTACACCTTCCCTTTTTGGAGGCTTTCCAATTGCCTTGAAATTGTTCTCTATTTGTAAAGCCATGGTGAAGGCCTACCTCAGATTTGTGGGGTTCTTGTGTCTTAAGTAATATGCAGCCTTTTTATCAAATGCAACAGTATATTTGATCAAACATGACTCATCACAAGGCCTTATCCTGATAGATAATATCCTCAAGGTCTTATTAAATATTGTGTTTAAATCATGTACTGACTCATTGGGGTTCTTCTTGATGTTTTCAAATTCTGTCAAAAGAAACCAAGGGTCAATCCTATCACCATACTGCAATCTAAATGCATTACTCATTTCAGTCCAGGAGTCAACAGAGTTATCTAGAAATGTCTTATACCCATTCCCTAGCATCCTATTCCAAGGTATGGATAAACAACTTGATGTATACATCTTCATTTGTAGACATCTCAAAATTAGTTCACACTCCCCTATCGTTCCTCGACATATAAACAGCCTTCATTAGATGTAACCTAGCCATCACCCCCTTCACCTCAGCTAATATTAATTTCCTTAAGATACTTTGGAATTAATTCATTATCCTTACCATACTTATTAGGCAAATATCTTAATTTAGATAATCTCCACACATGCACCTCACCCTGGAGATCTCATCAGGTCAACTCACCCTAAGACCTTTTTTTAGCAAGTTACCATAACTAACTGGGACTTACCCAAATGGGTGGAAATCTAGGCTACATGTTTCTTTGAGGAGGTGACCGCATGCTCACAAGAAGTAAGTCAAATCTGATGAGGGGTAACGACACAAGATCATGAGGAAATCAAGAGGATCTCCCTAAGTTTGGTAAAAATAGGAAATCTCGCCTTGACTGATGTCGGTTATCTCTTGGAACAGTGGCTCGGTATCAACCTCAGAAAATCGATAGGTTACAAAGTGTGAAGCCAAACATTTCAAAATTCACAAGGTTGAAGGCACCTCTCCAGCTGGAGAGTTGGAATTCCACAAAGAGTTAACTAGCATGATTCAAATCTCACTTGAGATGGTAACGCATCTTCAATGATAGGTCATTCACTTTCATCAATGGAGATCCCTAACATCCTTGTTTTTTGATCTCCAACAACTTCTCCTACATATTTTCTTCATTCTTATTTTGATCTTTTCCTATCTCTAGAAGACAAGTGTCCTAGTAGGATCCCATAGCAAAGAAACTACATTCTTCAGTCGGTGATCACTAGCAGCCTTGCAAACCCATTAGTCAACAAATCTGATCTTTGATAGACAGACCTTAAGACACTGGTATCCAAGTTAAGAATAATGATCATACTTCTTTGGTTTATTTCAGTCCACTAAGGATTTTATCACCCCTTAGTTTATGAAAATGCACTAAATATGATCATGTCCAACATGTTGTATCAATGCATAGAAACATGGAAACCTGGTAAAGACCTATTCCAGTCACCCGGATACCTCTTCTCGACCAACCAAATCCTTTGTGTAATCACAAAGGAGACCAAAACCTTGTTCTGTAACATTCCTAGATCTCATAGTAACCGGCGCCAGTTATACCTAACCGTTGTCAGTCACCCTTGATTGATGCCAGTCTCTATGTTTACCTACAGAGCCTTAAATAGAGACCTACCCACCTAATTTTACCTCACCCTCACTTACCTGATGACCTACCCGAGACCTGTTGGTCAGACCTGTTGAACCCCGAGCCAACCATATGACCTATGGATTGGATTCTAGCTGAAACATGTTAGATTAGATCTCAACAACGTAAATGTATTTCCCAGTGAGTTACCTAAATCAGTCCTTGTCAGCAATGCCACTAGGATTTACTTTGTGTACATCATTAATTTTTTTTAACCAGTGGACTGACAAAGATCTAGGCAAGTATCATGGGTTAAACAAGATCTAGCTCAGAGGTAGACAGTTCAATGCACATATTGTTTAATTCTTGTAATTGGGGAAGTAACTTATCTGACTTGTTATCACTCAGGTAGTTCCTGAAAAGCCAGTGGGTAACACACTGAAGAGTCATGCTGATCTGATCCAGAACTCATTTTAGGTTGTGCAACTTTTAACCAAGGTCAACATAACCTATTTTGTAACCTTTTTTATATGAAAGGAGATACATGTACCTTATCTGTTTCGTCAACAATTCAAAGAAACAATCTAAGAAAAAGGTGAAACATCATGTTCAATCTCAAAATATTCCATCATATTAATAAATAAATTTAGATTCTAATCGCCAGTTATAGCATTGTTTCCTTGGAACTTTGGCATTCTGTTCCTTACATCTTGAGGCACTACATTTGGATATCCATCCATCCCCACAAAATTTATAGATCCAAAGGTGTTTACAACAAAAGGGGGTCTATGTGGAGGTTGGGCCATGTTTCTTTGAGGAGGTGACCCTAGAGGGATGACAAATTGATGAGTGGCTGAAGTTCCTTGGAACACAGGAGTATAATTTTCAAAATGGAAATCTCCCAAAGGCCTTGTCTCTTGGGAATCTCTATCAACCTCAGAAAAGACAGGTGCAAAATGTGAAGTAAACCTTTCAAAATCAAATGAAGGCCCCTCTCCAACTAGAAAGTTCAATTCCACAAAGAGGCTACCTGATTCAGAGTCACTTGAATGGCAGTCTTCAATGATAGGCCGTTCACTTTCATCAATGGAGATACCTCTCCTTGTCTGTTGATCTCTAACAGCTCTCCAATATTTTCTTCCTTCTAATTTTACTTTTCCTAGCTCTGGAAACAATGTCCTAGCAGGATCCCTAGCAAAGAAAGACCTTCTTCCTTCCAGCTTTGCAAATATTAGTAACAAATTTGACTTTGACAGAGTTTTAAGACACTGGTACTTGTTAAGAATCATATCAACAGGGAGTCACCACTAAGGATTTCCACCTTAGTTGTGCAAATGCACTAAATATGATCTGTTAAATGTCTATCAATGCAAGAAACTAGAAATGGAAAGATTCTGACCTTTCTTTACCAAGATTTATCAAATAAAAGCTAGTGCACTGGATGTGAAATCTAAAGTAACTACACATAGTACTTGGATCATAAAAGAAGTGTTTTACCAGGGTTTGAAAATGAACTGCAATCATAATGTCCCAGGCAACGGCGCCAGAAGCATGTTGGTACCTAAATTTAATCTCCTTCAAAGACCAAGCAACATCATGGATTTTAACAGGATACTCAGAGGTAGATAGATAATCATGTATGTTGTTTTGTAGCCAGGGAAGCAATCTATCTGACTTGTTTGCACTCAAGATTTGAAGGGAGTGGGTAGCACCTTAAAAGGATGTGATTTGATCCTAGCTATTATAGGTTGTGCCTTTCAACCAAGGTAAGAGAACCTATTTTGTAACCTCTACTATATGAAAGGAGATACATGTACCTTTATTTTGCAAATTTTTTATAGAGAATACCTTGGGGGAAATATGATCAACACACCAGATCTGACTCTCACGAGTTGTCACTTCCAGATCATGGAAATACTTTCACAACAAGGAAAACGTTACTAAAGACATTTGAGACCCTATTTGCTTATATATGTTTAAGTGATGAGGATTATGCATTTGTGTACACACATGACAAATAGGGGTAGTCTGGGTAGTATTGGTTGTTGTTAAATGAAATTTTGGTGGGAGGGGAGATAGTATGAAAAATCCTTGAGAGCTTATGCAAAATGGAAAGATTCAAACAAAAAAATGCCACAAAAGTTAAAAATGTTTCTTTAACTAGAATATTTGCTTCAATGGAGGCCCAAATTGGCACTTTTTCATACAACCTATGGGATTCTGTCATGAAGGCTCGAGTCATAGAACCCAATAAATCACCAAGATTCAAACCAAACCATGCATGAGGTACACCCAAAGGCTTATAGATAATCTATGTCAACAAAATGAAATAAACGTGATTTTAAACCGTTTATCCCACTCCCAGATAAAGGCTCTCCTCAGAAATGAAATTGCAGATGCCACTAAACCATCACAAGGATTGAGACCTGTGTGATTGGACCGGAAATTGGTACAAGATTGCAATAGAAACAAACAAAACTACTTGCATACATTCAAAGATGAAGTAAATACAATTTTCTCAAGATTAACATAGAATAACTCAAGTTTGATCAAATTTATCAGCAAGGGAAAGTTTCTAGAATAATCTCGAAGCTTGTCAATGGTTGTACACTTGTAACAACCTTGACACGATTAAATTTGACACAAAGAGAGATATACATGCTTCTTAAACGACTTCTCCAAAAAGGATGGACTCTGTTAAGCTTTTTGTACTGGAAAAATCATTCTCTGACCTTTCCAAAAACTCCCAACCATTTGCATGAAAAATTTGTGCCATTTATAACATTTACAACAGAGCCCCTTCTTCCTAAAAGACAAAAAGCTTTAATGCACCAGCGCTCGCCATGATTCTTTTGTGATTTGTTGAATCAAATCTGTAAAAGTCTCCATGTGCTCAAGGGGGAAAATTCCATCGAATACCTCCTGCATTCAACTCCTTGCTCTGGTAGATCACTCTTCCTTCAATTCGCCAACCACTTTACCCCTAATCTGTCAAATTTGGCCCCCTTCATGCTCAGGAGAGGAAAAACAGAAAATCCAATCAGGAACAAAAGTAAGACCATTTTAATGGCAAAAGACGTCTCCCAGATCTTCCCACCAAACTTCAGATATCAACGTTAACTTCCTTCTCTACTTGGCATGTAGAAAAGACCAAGAAATCATGGAGACTCACACTTCCAGATGTGTTTCATAGAAAAAGGGGGGAAAATCATATTTAGATTCACAGCTGCCATTGATCTTTACTTTGAATTTGGGTTGTCCATGTGCCAGATTTCAAACTTTAGAAAAGACCTGGGGGCTTCCCTTTAAATTTCACAACTTTTTGGAAAAATGAAAAAAAAATTCCATTTTTCTCCGCACCTCTTCCCTCGGGAAACGAGCCTAACACGTGTCCAAATATGATTGGAGCAAAACTGCGCTCAAATTCTACCATGTTACTCTCTTTTTGGAAAATGGAAAATTTTCCAAATTTTCCCCACAGCCCCGCCCTCAGGAAACGAGCCTGACACGTGTCCACATGGGATTGGAGTGGGGCTGTGCTTCTTTTTTTACTTTTGAGTCTTTTTTCTCAAAAGTAATTTTTTCCAAATATCCCCCGAGAGCCCGTGCCTCCGTTGTTGACAAAGCAAAACATTGACCTTTTCCGTCATCAGGCTTGCGGGTTATTTTGAAATTTTAATCCTTAAGGAGGCAAAAAATCAAAGTTGCTTCTGATGTTTCACCTCCCCACCTTTTTGACTTTTCAAAATGCCACATGTCACCAAGGCAACACCTTGAGGCGGCCCCAAAAACTTGATACTTTGAACGAGTGTGGGCTCGCCATGTGTCCTGTTCTGGCAAGGTCTGTTTGAATGCTTGAAGCTCAACGAAATGTGCCACATGTCATGCCCCGAGGTAGTCTCCTTTTGGTCGTTGAAAAGTCTAAGTAAAATGCAAAGTGAGCGGAGACCTCCACATGTCAGTTTGGCACTTCTTTAGAATGAAACTCAAGGGCTGGTCCCCGAACATGTACGGTTCCTCCACGTGTCTCCATGGTGCAACTTCAAGATGGTGCCTAAAGTAGAGACCTTGAATGAGTGCAATCTCACTATGTGTCTTGTTCCGCCAAATTGGTCTAACTGCATGAAAATTTGTCTACGTCCAGGCCAAGCAGCGAAAGCTTCCACGTGTCCTCTCGGCGCTACTCCAAGGCAAAACCCAAATGTAGATCTTCAAATGAGCGTCATGCCTCCATGTGGACACATTTTGAGTTGAGGATTTTCATGAATTTTTCCAAGTACCCAGCTGAGCCGCGTCTAACCAAAATGTGACATGTCCCCTATTGATGCTAGAATGCAAATTTGACTAGGAGAAATGCCCGTCAACCATAAAAAATAGAAAAATGATTATTTGAGCCTGGAAATGAAATTTTCTTCAAGGACAAAAAGTTTAGAAATGTTACAGGGCTTAAATGTGTTCTTCAGGGATGCATCAATTCATTCTTCTTCAAGTACTTAGGGAAGAAATGATAGGGAAGACAAATCCCAACCGTGGAGAACATAAAACATGGGGGAAACTGAGTTTTTGAAGGAACAGAACACAGGAGACTCAAAATATAAACTCTTAAGTGATTTACAACCCAAGAACCAATTAAAAATGGCCACAACGATCAACCAGGCACAACATGGGGAAGCAGAAAATGATAGAGAATATAAATCAATAGGTTTTGAAAGGCACAAATGGGGCGAGACTATTTTGAGAACCAACAAAATTTTCTGACTAATATAAGGTTTCCATACTAGTTATGTTCTAACTGTATTTTTGTAGCTTTTTTTTAGTTTATACACGTCTATCTTTCATCATGTATCTTTCGTTTTACTCATCAAAATTGAATACAAATTTTACAGTCCCAAAGTAGGACTTATTCTATACATATTAGAAAAAATTATATTTTTTTAGGTAGTTAGGTGGGGGCACGGTCGGCTATCCATTATTTTTAAAAATTTAAAATATTTGTACTTGAAAAATCATAAGAAAAATACTCGATAAAAAATCTTTAAAAAAATGTATCCCAAACTAGATGCTTCTATCTATATTTCTACTATAGGGTTTTCAAAAATATTAAATAGTGCTAAAAATGGGGGCGAGGGTGGGGGGGGAGGGGGCGCACGACCGAATGTCTACTATACTTTTTTACAAAAATCGGAGAACCTATTGGCATTTCAAATCTTTAACCCACTTAAACTTAACCATTTTCCAAAAAACTTAGTAGTTTAGAATTTTGACTCGAAATGTTACAATTCATGTTGTTATAACATTTTCAAACTTTGAGTGTAACTATCTCAAATAACTTGTACAAGTTGAAGGTTTTTATTTTTTTTAAAAATGTGTCCACTTAAGACCCCATTTTGGCCCCGACTTGGTGAACTTACCCTTTTTGAATTTTAAACATAATAAAACAAACCTGGCTATGGTGAACTTTGCAAACCACCTTTCTTTCATGGAAATGACGTTATCTGGTGTTTTTCAGCACCCTTGAAAGTAATGAATTGTTCACAATCTAACTCAGAAAAAGTTGGTTTTACTAAATCAAGTGCAGTGAAAGTGAAAATTTTTGCTAATTGGTTTTAGTTTTAACAGGAATAATGGAGCACGCCAAACCTCTTTAATTAAAATGAGTAGGGGAATTTTTGGTAGTATTATGTAACATTAATGTTCTCTTTTTCTAGGATATCCACATTGATCTGTAACATTAAACTTGTTAGGACACATCTCCTGTACACAGGTAGATCTGATGATGACATACTTGAAAAGTCTTTGAAGTTTTGGCTTTGTGAAAATTATGTCACATCATGCCTAGTATGGTGAAAAACGAGGGCATGTGTTATGTTATTATAGGTGCTATTATGGGCCATACATCCATGGAGGTGCATTAAATCGAGAGAATAGCCTCCACCCGTTCCCATTGTGCTTTGACGGAGGTCCATATCTTGAGGATTTTGGCATAGGTTGTGGAGTCTGGCTTTACACGTGAGAATTGCATTTGCTTCAAATGTTTTGTGCCTTTTCAAAAAAATATATTTCAAGAAATCACTACAATACAAGAGACCAGATTTATTTTAGGCATTTAGTCGATCAGTTCACAAACCCGGTGATTATTGGAAGGTGTTATCCAAAGCCATGCAGACAACCAAAACAAGTAAAAATTTAAGTCTCATTTTATTTCCAACCATCTTTCCTGGATCGTGCCAATTTGAAAATGTAACTATTAAGACATAAATAACTAGGAATTGAACCCATAATCCACGAGTTTCTAAGCGGCTACAGAAACACATCGAGTAAAAGATTGATTTGATTCTTTTTCAGTGACATTTTTCAGTATATACTATTTTTTATAAATATTTAGATGTGGAAATTTGGACCCTGTGATTCTATAATGTAGATGTAATTACAAAGGTTTCAGTACCGGTCGACGATGAGGGTATTTTTGTCCAAGAAAATACGTAGGGTGAACCTCAAGGAAGAGGTCGCGGAAGTATAATGCAAGAACTTGTGAAATGAATTTTCTGGGAAAAATACCGAGAAAAGTTCTCAACTGCCATTGATTTTGTGAAAAATGAAATCGAAAACCCTCCAAATAATAGTGGAAAATGTGTATAATTTATGGGAAATAGACTCTGCCAGTGAATATTACAAGGAAGAAGCCCACCGGAGTTTGACACTTTCTAATAAGGGAAACTTCATAGTGAACACCTATTGGTGAAATAGAAATAAGAAATGGGGACATTAAAATCTAAGTATGGGTATTAGACAAGGAAGCTAAGGTGGATTTTGTATAGATGTGACGGTTGGATGTTTTTTCATGTCCTCCGCTTTAGTTTTTCATCTTCAAACCATTTAGAACCGTAATCCATTCACCATGTTCTTTCTATGCAAAATGTATATGTGCCACTAAAACACAGATGGCCAAACCAAAAATACCATAACCATAACCGATATTTTATGAAGTCATTAAATGCTACATAGAAGTCACTTGAGAATTTTACAATTAGACTTCCATTTCCGCCTCTTAGAGGGGAATCGTTAAATGCCACATCTTATTTTGTATCATTTAGAATTTTGCAATTATCCTTCCATTTCTATCTAAAATGTGTTAGTGTAGGATGATATATTACATTGTTTTGTTTAATTCAATTATTATTTAGAAGACATGTAGGTATTCAGTTTGGTAACTGACATGCCCTCAAATATCTAACCGACTGCTTATTCGATGTATATATACAATTATTTGACATTGAATAAAACATAAAGTTATCTTATCTTCTCATTAATATTGGTATCAGAGAACTGATGTCATCACCTATAGACTTGTTCCAAAATTGAAAATCAGCACCTTTTCTAACATGGAAAAATAAGGACTGTGGGGCTTCTATTTATCACAAAGCCTTTGGCGCCAAACACCTACGCTACTATTTGTTGAAAGTCCCTTGTGCGTGACTTGTTATTAAAAGTACCTATTATCCTAATTTTTTTCCCAGAAAAATTTATCAAACATGACCCCACACAGAATAAATCAGAAGGGTCGGCTTAATCATGCGAGCCCACATTTCAAATCCTACATTCAGGTTACAAAAGGGACTCGACAATGAAGGAGTAAAGTTGGTGAGGAGGCCAATAACGTTATAGGAGACCAAAAGCTAACATAGTCACTCCTAAATAAGCAGAAGGGACCTAGCCAAAAAATGGAGAAAGAGGTGAGGGCCCAAATTGGTTAAGTATAAAAGGACCGGCGAAAGCCTCCGTGTGTCTCAATGGCGCACCTTCAAGGGTCGAAGCCAAAGGCGGTCTCCCAAACGAGCTCGCTGCTTCCGTGTGTCCGATGTCTAAAAAGGAGACATAATCAGTAGTTAAAAATTCGCAGACCCTCAAAAGGTGCCATGTGCCTCAATGACGTAACTTCAGGGGCAAGACCTAAGGGGCAGTCTCTAATGGCGCCAACAGAGCTGACCGTTTAATCGAATAAGTATAAGAGGGTCGATGGAAGCCTCCATGTGCCTCATCAGAGCAACTTCAGAAGTGAGATCCAAAGTAGAGACTCAAATGAGTGTCAACTCTCCACGTGTCTAGGATTCAACAGAAGTCAAATGGGCAGCAGGCCCGAATAGGCTAAGTATAAACAACCGACGGAAGTCTCCACGTGTCTTATCGGCGCAACTTTAAAGGCACAGCCCAAATTAGAGACTCAAACAAACATTTGGCCCTCCACATGTCCAGAGCCCAAAAAGGAAAAATCGGCTATTAAAAAGTCTAAACAGAGGTAGGCCAGTGGAAGGAGCCATGTGTCAACATGGTGCAACTTCAAAAGTAAAATTTAGAGGTAGGTCCCAAACGTGCGCTGAGCCTCCAAGTGTCTTGGGTCAGACATATGGCCCCGCCAAACAAAAGGGACTTAGCCAAAACACAAAAGAAACAAAGCAAGGTAGTGAAAAGAGCCACGTGTCTCTTCGGCACTCTTTCAACAGTTGAATCCAAAAGCGGTCCCCAAACATGTGTCAGTTTGCCAAATGCCTCATCTGCGTAATTTCAAATGTAAAATTTGGGGGAAATTTCTAAATGAGCGCGAAGCCTCCACGTATCTAGGGTCAGACATATGGCCTCGCAAAACAAAAGGGACTTAGCCAAAACACAAATAAAAAGGGTAGAGCCATGTACGGTGACACATGCCTCATCAGTGCAATCTCAAAGGCGCGTCCCAAAAGGAATTCCCCAAACGAGTGCCAACCCACCACATGGTCAGAGTCTGAGAAGGTAAGGTCTGCCGTTGAGAAGTCCAAAATCATGTGGATGCCTCCATGTGTCTTATCCGCCCAACTTCAAAAGCAAAATATGGGGGCATTTTCCAAATGAACGTGAAGCCTCCACGTGTCTCAGTTAAGGCATAGTGTCTCCACCAACAGGAGGAGCTCAGGAAGAATACAGAGGAAACCGAGCAGGCCCGTGGAAGCCACCAAATGTCAGTTCGGCACAATTTTAAGAGCGATAGGAAGGGGATGAATCTTCAACACACACGAGGATACCACATGGGTCTTGCACGGATGGAATCTTTTAAATATTGTGAGCCCGCGACCCTGATCTTCAGACATCCATATCTTTCAACTAAGATCTCAGATTTAGGCGAGAAGGGACGTTTTGGAAATCTCTTGACATCGTCTTCTCACTTGCCACCATTAATGTTTCGGACTACCATTTTCAAGGTTTTCAAGTCTCCCACCTGCCGCCATAATGAAGAATGGGCCTCCTTCTTTCCCAACAAGGACCAGCACGTGAAGACATGGACTCTATCAGGTAACCCATCATTGTTGTAGGTGAATTCAATGCATATCTTAGGGTGGTTGAAGTAGGATTCAAATTCTTCCCTCTATCCGTCTCTCTTTCTTCTATATATTATAAAGGAGGGGCATTTTTCAAGGGGTTGGTCATCTTTTCTCTCTTGCCCCCTATCTCTTTCTTCCCTAGGGTAGAATGTGGAGTCTAAGCCCCTTCTCATGGCTCTGTAAATGGAAATTTCTTGCCTCTAGCCCACTGATGATGTAGTTTGTGACTTATAGATCAATAAAATTTGTTTTGTGATGCATCTTATCCATCCTCTGTTTATTTTATTGTCTCTTATTGCCTCTCATTTTTACAGGGTATACTTTTCATACTCTGATGTTTATTACAGTTTTTGGGAGCTATGTTTAATGGGTTTTGAAGTGGTGTTCCATGTGAACTTCATCTCCGGTCTGTGATGTGTCTGTCCATCCTCACCATTTCTCACCTCTCTCCATTTCAGGCAGTTGGATTTTTTATAAGCCACTTCCTTTTCTAGTGTATCACCGCTTAGTGTAGGCTTTGTTTTTTGTATTTCTCTCTCTCCCTAACTCCTTGGAAGGTTAGACTAGGATTAGATAGTTTGTTTGCACTAGATTAGCTTGTGGCAGGTAGTTTAGGAAGAAGTCGGCTTTCTCCAGAGGGCCATCTCAGGTCCGCAGTTCCCACATCTTGAGAGATGGTCCAATGTTGTGTAATCACACTGGATGCCCCACACAAAACTAGGCCATTCGGGGGTGTTGTGATTTTACCACTCAACAGTTTTAGTACGCCTGGTGGGACATTGAGGTTAGAGTTTTCTCATCTTTCCAAGGTGTCTTATTATTGAACAAAAAATCTTAAGCCACCTTACGAACACTCAACATTTTTGGCACACTCGGTGGGACATGTTTGAAGCACCTTACCCTTCATTTCATCAATTTGATGTGTTCTTTGTGAGATTCATCCTTTTGAGGCACATGTGAAGCACATCTGGTGACTCCTTATGGTCAATAACCCATCCTCTAAGTTGCAGACCTTCTTCCCATCCATTTCCACCCACTACTCTTTCCATGTCTTTCATCTTCTTCCATCCCGTGAAGTTGTACGATCATGACTTCTTTCCCGCCATGGAATTCACATTTGCAGCAATAGAACTATATCCCTCCATCCCCACAATTTCAAAATCCTCCTCTAAATCAGTTTTATAAGCCCCATTATCCTAAAAATCCATACAACCCACTTTTTTCTAACCAAAATGTTTATGAAGAACAGGTTTATGCAGATGATGGTAGAAACTCCTTGGCCGAAGCTGATTTTGAGAGGAAGGTGCAAGAGATGGAGATGTGCATGATGCATATCAGAGTCAATTGCTCCACAATAGCAGGTGAAGTTTGCTACAAGGTCCCTTGTCCATGGGTCGGCCTTGTACCAAACTATTTTAGTGTCCAACAGAAGATGCACTTCATCACTGAGATGTTTCCCCTTATTACGGAGTCAGCGGGGCAAATGGAAGATCAAAAATCTAGTGCCCAAAAACCCTACCAATGGGGTGACCCTGCACTACAATGTTACAGTCCTCCCACTCCACTGTGCTAACTAACATCTTCCCATCCCTTTGTACGTGCTCCTAGCTTCTTACGCACTGCCCCCACTGAGAATTCCACCCCTTCTCCCTCCTCACTTTCACCTCACCTTCATTTCTCTTCCATCCTCCCATTTTCTTCCAACTCCCCTCTGCCTAGTTGTACCATAAATGAACAGCCCCCCACCAATGTGCCTTCCCCAACTAACCTCATCATGTTTGAAAACTGCAAGATAGTTGAAGAATGGCATGACTCATACGACTCCGAATGGGAAGAATAAATCATACGGGCACTTGTTCTAGATGAAAATTAGTTAGCTCCAGAGGGTGCAATTCTGGAGGAGAACCGTACGGTTTCAGAGGCTCCAAGTCTAGAGTAGGCCATAGAAGAACCTTCAGATCTTCCTCCCACTTCATCCCCTTCAAGATCTAATGTCCAAGAAGAGTTTGAGCTTTCAAAATTCATGTTTGAAGATGAGGGAAACCATGGTGACAAAATTGCAGATCCAAAAGACACCATGGAGGAGGTCGAGCACATGCAGCAGGACAACGAGGAGGCAGATTGTCTGTCAAACTTGGAGGATTGCTTCGATGGTAAGGATCCTGAGGAGATCATGTCATTTTCTCCTCCAGTATCCACCTTCCAAGCACATGAGTCAATTTTCATGGAGGGAACTGTCCAATTGTAGCACCTTGCATCTCACAGTGGCCCTCTAGAACCAAGATAGGAAAATCATGATCTTACATGTTCTTCTCAAGAGGAGGAAGGAAAAGATCACAAGGATTCCATCTCTCCTACACCATCCACCCAGGAAGGTCCACAGGAAGAATCCACTCTTAGAGTTGAATTTCAAAGCAATGGGAACATCCATCAGATCAAACTGTGCCCAATAAAGTACTTGGATTCATTAGAGCCAAGGGAGAATCCAAAACCGTTCATGCTTCTTCTTGAGCATGAGGATGAGTTTTAAAGTACCAAGGATCAGCTACAATGCCTCTTCAATCCAAATATAGATCAACTAAAAGAGGTATTTGTTTTGTTTCCAGTTGACACCTTGATGATTTAGGTGGAGGATCGGCTTATAGTCAGTTTTTCACTCATATAAACAGCCATGTTCAGAACCAAATCATATACATGGCTGCATTTTTTGAGAAAGGGAAGTTATTTCTCAATTCTGTAGTAGGATTTATTTATATTTTCTTTGTTAAGGTTAGTGTATGAGTAGGAGTAGATTTTCTTTCAGCAGAAAAAGTGCTTTTGCACACTCTGCATGTCTTATTTGAGGCATGTATGATTTAATCTTTGTATATAAGTTTTGATTCATATTGCTCCAGAGGTCAATGCACCAAGCCCTTTAGCATTCAAAATAGAGATAACCATAGTTTCCTGTAACATCTGCTAATTTAAAAATGAAACAAATGCAGAGTAACTAAAAATTGGTTTCGAGTCAGTCCATTTTCAGGGATAGGTGAAAGCCCCAGGTCATTACAATTCTCTACTCTCAGAAATCAAGGTTTTCTTATGGAAATTGAGAGTGTGGACAATGAGGCAAGCTCAGGGTCACCAAGTGCAAGCCGTTGGGTTAAATTTTCAAGAGGAAGATTAGTATATGGGTATCATTCTTAACTCCATGCCCAATGGATAATTACAAGGCTACTAGTCTCTTCATCTAGCAGGTAAATGTCCCAGTGAGTCGCTAAACTATTATCCCAATTTTGTCCCCCAGCAAAATTGACCAAACACAACCCTGTACAGAAGAAATCAGAAGGGTCGGCTCAATCATGTGAGCCCACATTTCAAATCCAACATTCAGGTTACAGGTGGGACTCGATAATGAAGGAGAAAAGTTGGTGAGGAGGCCAATAACATTACAGGAGACTAGAAGCTAACATAGTCACTCCTAAATAAGAAGAAGGGACCCAGCCAAAAAATAGATAAAAAGGAGCAGGCCCAAATCGGTTAAGTATAAAAGGACTGGCGGAAGCCTCCACATATCTCAATGGTGCACCTTTAAGGGTCAAAGCCAAAGGCGGTCTCTCAAATGAGCGTGAAGCTTCCATGTGTCCCAGGTCCAAAAAGGAGATAGAATCGACAGTTGAAAATTCGCAAACCCTCAGAAGGTGCCAAGTGCGTTAACGACATAACTTCAGGGGCAGGACCAAAGGGGAAATCTCCAAACAAGCGCCAACCTGCCACATGGTCAAGTCTGAAAAAGAGACAGAGTCGACCGTTTAATCGACTAAGTTTATGAGGGTTTGTGGAAGCCTCCACATGCCTCATCGGCACAACTTTAGAAGTGATACCCAAAGCAGAGACTCAAATGAGTGCCATCTCTCCACATGTCTAGGGTCCAATAGAAGTCAAATGGGCAGGAGGCCTAAATAAACTAAGTATAAAGAACCGGAGGAAGTCTCCACGTGTCTCATCAACACAACTTAAAAGGCGGAGCCCAAAGTAGAGACTCAAACAAGTGTTGAACCTCCATGTGTCTAGAGCCCGAAAAGGTAGAATCATCCATTGAAAAGACTAAACAGAGGCAGGCCAGCAAAAGGAACCACGCGTCATCACGACGCAGCTTTAAAAGTAAAATTTGGAGGCAGGTCCCAAACGTGCGTTGAGCCTCCACGTGTCCTGGGTCAAACATATGGCCCCGCCAAACAAAAGGGAATTAGCCAAAACACAAAATAAAAAGAGCGAGGCAGCAGAAATAGCCACGTGTGTCTCTTCGACACTCTTTCAAGAGGTGAAAATAAAAGTGGTCGCCAAACATGCGCCAGCTCGCCACGTGCCTCGTCCACATAATTTCAAAGGTAAAATTTGGGGGCAGTTTCCAAATGAGCACGAAGTCTCCACGTGTCTAGGGTTAGACATATGGCCCCACCAAACAAAAAGGTACTTAGCCAAAACACAAAGAAATAGGGCAGAGCTGTGGAAGGTGCCACATGCCTCATCGATGCAATTTAGAAGGTGCGGCCAAAAAAGCAGTCCCCAAATGAGTGCCAACCCACCACGTGGTCAGAGTCTGAAAAGGTAAGATTGACCATTGAAAATTCCAAAAGCTTGTGGAGGCCTCCACGTGTCTTATCCACGTAACTTCAAAAGTAAAATCTGGGGGTAGTTTCGAAATGAGCGTGAAGCCTCCACATGTCTAGAGTCGAGCACAGTGTCTCCGCAAAAAGGAGGAACTCAAGCAGAATACAGAGGAAATCGAGCAGGCCCGCAGAAGCTGCCACGTGCCAATTCAGTGCAATTTCAAGAGCGAGAGGAAGGGGCTAAATCTTCAACATGCGCGGGGCTGCCACGTGGGTCTTACATGGATGGAATCTTTTAAATATTGTGAGCGCGCGACCCTGATCTTTAGATAACCATATCTTTCAACTGGGAGCTCAGATTCGGGTGAGAAGGGACATTTTGGAAAGCTCTCGATGTCAGCTTCTCGTCTGCCACCATTAATGTTTTAGCCTGCCATGATGAAGAATGGGCCTCATTCTTTCCCAGCAAAGAATAACACGTGAACGCATGGACTCTATCAGGAAACCCATCATTGTTGCATGCGAATTCAATGCATATCTTGGGGTGGTTGAAGCAGGATTCAAATTCTTCCCTCTCTCTTTCTCTCTTTCTTCTATATATTGTAAAGGAGGGGAATTTTTCAAGGGGTTTGTCATCTTTTCTCTCCTTCCCCCCTCTCTCTTTCTTCCCTAGGGTAGAATTTGGAGTCTAACCCTCTTCTCATGGCTCTGTAAATGTCATTTTCTTGCCTCTTTCCCACTAATGATGTATTGTGTGACTTATGGAGCAATAAAATCTGTTTTTTGATGCATCATGTCCATCCTCTACTTATTTTACTATCTCTTCTTGCCTCTCATCGTTGCAAGGTATATTGTGCATACTCTAATGTTTATTATAGATTCTGGGAGCTGTGTTTAATAGATTTTGAAGTGGTGTTCCGTGTGAACTTCATCTCTAGTTTATGATGCATTTGTTCATCCTCTCCATTGCTCACCTCTCTCCATTTCAAGAAGTTGGATTTTTGATCAGCCACTTCCTTTTCTAGTGTATCACCACTTAGTGTAGGCTCTATTTTTATGTATTTCTCTCTCTCCCTATCTCCTTGGAAGGTTAGATTAGGACTAGATAGTTTTCCTGCACTAGAGTAGCTTGTGGCAGGTTAGATTATGATTAGATAGTTTGCCTGCACTAGAGTAGCTTGTGGCAGGTAGTTTAGGAAGAAGAAGTCAGATTTCTTCGGAGGGCCATCTCAGGTCCGTAAGTCCCACAGCTTGAGACATGGTCCAATGTTGTGCAATCACACTAGATGCCCCAAACAAAACTAGGTCATTCTAGGGTGATGTGATTTTGCATCAACAATACCTTTTGTTTGTGTTTGAAGATCTATTTAGTGTCCTATTTGAATTGTAGATTCTACCTAAATTTATGGGTGTAGTGTATGACGAAATATGACTTATTTTCATGTCTCTGTTGTAAATATGTACTATTCTTGGTGAATTTGAGGTGAGAATTCCAGCCCTTTACCATGAATTTTTCTAGCAATTTTGTTCCTTCTCCAAAACGTGGAGAAATGGACCTGTAGCATGGACTTTTTTTGTTCTAGTGTTTGAGATACATTTTTTGTCCTTGAGTGTACTATCCATTAGCAAGAGGAAATCTATTTTTGGATCAACGTTGAAGGATATTGCAACAGACTATCCCTCACATTGAAACAAGAAGTCAATGTTGAAGAGGAGGATCATAAGCCATGTCTGCTCCACAATTATTGTTGTCTAATGTTGAGTTCTTTAAAGGACCAAATTATGCCACTTGGAGGAGGAAGATGGCATGATTCTCTAGTTCTAGTAGCTCCAAAAAATCGTGTCCCACTGGTACAGACAAGAAGAAAAAGTATGGTAAGGTTGATGCAAAATCCCTGATGTTGATCACACTCAATCACACTCAGCATCTCCAACGAGGTTTAATTACATGTATAAGATATGAAAACATCAAAGATGGCTTAGGATGATCTATCCACCATCTATGAAGAAAATAACCTAACGAAGATCCTCCATCTCTGGTCAAATATTCATACACTGAGTATGAAATATAGGAAGAAAGTAGAAGAATTATTATGTCATGTGGCAGAAATATGAGCAGAGCCTGTAGTGCTTGAGGAGAAAATGGAAGATAAGATATTCTATTACATATCACTCTGTCAAATATTCCTTCCCAATTCTGTATGTTTTTCATGACATTGAACAAACCAAACAAGTGGTGTCCTATGAAGAACTAGTGAATTTTCTTCAACAAGAAGAATCCATCCAAACAATGCGTGAGGAGTTTGAAGATAATGCACTGATCTCAAGATAACAAAAGAATCATATGTCTCTAAAGGGACAAGGAGAGACGTATCCCCAGAAGAAATCACAACAAAAAAATTCTTAGAAAGTAAGTCCATGGTGTCACATTTGCACCAGAAATACACACGAAACTACTAACTATTGGTATATTGGCCTTACATGCCGCGATTCTAATGAAGAGAGTACATATAGTCGTAGTCATTCTCGACAATCTAGATGATGTTGTCGCCACAAGAAGCACAATGGACATGTTGTGGCCCAATAAAATGGTGAATCGGACGAGGAAGTACAAGAAATAGCTAATTCCAATGCACACCATAACATTGTTCTAGTCTACTAAACTTTGTAGCCCTTACAAAATTTCTGGTGGTTGACGATGGTGCCAATAACCATATGACAAGTGATAGAAATAAGTTCTATTCATTGAGTGATCAATCCACCTGAGATTGGGTTCAAATCAAAGACAACAAGGAGTATGTTGAAGGAGTAGGAAATTTCACCATTCCTCTCAGGCTGAGAATTTGTACCCTTAAAAAGGTGTTATGTGTCCTAGGCTTGACCACAAATATCATGTTTGTCTCTCAGCTCTTGAATCACAAGCTCAAGGTTGAGTTCATGAGAAGGTATGATACTTGCTAGAGATATTTTGAAGGGTAGTTTATTTAAATTACATGTAGTTTCATCCTCTACAGTTGCTCTATTTGCCTCTATAGTGGAGTCTAGGATTTAGGATATTAGGCCATTAACATTTATTTCTCTATCCATCCTGGAGAAGGAGCTTTGTCTTTTCCAAAAGGATGAAACCAATTCAGAGATGGCCCAATCCAATCTTATAATAACTTGTTCAGCATAATGGATTTCCTCTCTGAAATTTCTTTTATTCTATACCCACAAAATATGTCAGATGAGAAGGACAGGGCTCAAGATCTAAATAAAGAAAAGAGCATTAGAAGAGTACCCTTTGGGCCAAGAAAGAAGAACTTCAGGAAGAGAATTGGGATGCACGTATGGGAGATTGATGTGAGCACAAAACCAGTTTCAACATTTGACTGCGAAGGGGCAATGAAACAAGAGATGGTCCATATCCTCTTTTGATTCCTTGCCTAGAACACACCTAGAAGGGCCACAAAACCACATTTTTCTTCTATCATGAGTTAGAATTTTACCTTTGAAAGACATCCAAGAAAAGAGAGTAGCTCTAGGAGGGAAAAAATTAGATCAACAAACAAGACACGAATTTTATTCAACTTCTTCTAACATATTTTTTTTATATCCAGAACATGAGGAGTATTTACCGGAGACAACATCAGTCCAGATGATCCCATCATCATCATCAGTGATTAACACCCTTCTATTTTACATCTCTTGCTTGCATCTAGATTTGGAAATCTCAGGGGAGTTGATGTGATCAATGCTTTTCCAAACTAAAGGGAATGGGGGATGAGCTTCTCTTATTTTATAGATGATAAAATTTGATCCACATTCTTCTTCTAGAATTATTTTAACATCTTGAAGTTCTGGAATAACAATCAAGGTTGGAAGGCCATGCCAAGAATCTTCCCAAAACATGGCCCTTTCTTCATTACCAATCCTCCAGGAGGCGGCATTCAAGAAACGTTTCATGCATTCAACTAGAAAATTCCAAATATGCGAACTAGCAGGAAGAATTTCAATCCAAAGAATAGACTCAGGCAGGGGGCACCCAAATATTTCTTTTCCACCACCCTGCTCAGGTAACTAGTTGGATTAGAAAGAAGGTGTCAGACAATTTTATCCCCTAGAGCAATATTTTGTTTTCCAAAATGAGGAATTCTAGCACCACCTAATGCCTTGGGTTTAGAGAGGGTGTCTCATTTGATCAAGGGAAAAAAATTCCTCGACAGTACCTTGCCACAAAAATTTCCTTAAAATACTAACAATCCCATCTAAAACACCCTTGGGAGTCTTCAAAATTCAAAGCATGTAAATGGGAATACTACAAAGGACTGATTTTATCAACAACAATCTACTTGCCAATGAGAGCCACCTACTTTTCCAAGACGAAAATCTAGATTCCAAGGTTGAGAATAGGTCTTTCCAAGAAGCTGCTCTTCTAGCACCCTTGAAGAGGGGAACACAAAGATATTTCAGGGGAATCTTACCTCTTTTGAAATCAAAGATATTGATCATCATTTTATCTAATCTACGGAAAACTCTGAAGAAGAACATTACTGATTTTGGTAAGCTAACTTTTTTCCCTACAACAAGAGAATAGGCATCCAGAGAATCTTTTAATTCTTTAGCCTCTTGAATGCTAGCTTTAACAAAGAGGAAAGTGTCATCAACAAATTTCTGATGATACACACGTTCAACTCCCTCATTAATACTTAGGCCATGTAATCTGTCAACATTGATTTTACTCTTGATGGATCTAATGAGAGTTTCAGCTACCAGGATATAAAGGAAGGAAGAGAGGGGATCACGATGCCTAATCCCCCTATTACCAACAAAAAACCTTTTGCACAACCATTAATTAAAATGAAAAAAAGGGCCCGCAATGCAACTGAAGATCCATTCACAGAGGTGAAACGAGAAGCCAAACTTTAACAAGACCTTCATAAGGAATCTCCAGTTTATTTTGTCATAGGCCTTACTTATATACAATTTAAGAAGCATTCAAGGGGAACATTTATTAGATAGAGAATGAATCAATTCATGATAGATAAAGATGCCCTCATTGATTGACCTATATGGCATAAAACTTGTTTGCTTTGAACAGATGAGAGAATCCAAGAGAGGTTTTAGTCGGGAAGCAATTGCCTTAGAGATTATTTTGTAAGTTGTGTTGCAAAGAGAAACATGCCTATAGTTAGCAAAAAAACTCTAGATGATCTTTTTTTGGAAATAAGCAACTGTAAGTGCAATTGAGATCCCTGAGAATTGATCTGGATTTTTTGGATTCCTCCAAAGTAGCCCACACATCTCTTCCTACTATATTCCACAAACATTGAAAGAAGTCATCCTGGAAGCCATCAAGGCCAGGCGCTTTGTTTTTTCCATATAAAAGACAATACCCTCAATATCCTCCATAGAAAAAGGACTAAGCAATTTATCATTATGAAAAGATGAAATAGTGGGCTAAATACGAAGCTTTAGCCCCACCAAGCAAAGTAGAGAAAAAATGGATCCCTCCATCAACAATATCCTTTTGGCCTTGACAGAAGCATGGATATAAAATTTTTATTTTTAAATATTAACGAATTATAAATGTTTATTAATTTTGATTTGTAATTTTATACTTTTTTATTTTTTATTAATTTTAATTTGTAAATTAAATTTTAATTATAATTAAATTTTTAATCATTTAAATTATTTTTAATTCTTATTAATTTGGTTAATTTTTAATTTTTAAAATTATTAATTTTTTATATTTTATTGTTTTTAATATTTTTTCATTGAAAATCATTTTTATTGATTTTCTATTAAACGTTAAGTAATTTATTTAATTTTAATTTTAATTTTTAAATTTTAACTAATATTAAATTTTTTATTAATTTTGTTTTTAATTTTTATTGATTTTATTTTTAATGTTTGTTATTTTAAATTTTTATTATTTTTTAATATTCTATTAAATTTTAATTTTAAATTTTAAAATTATGTTTATTTTAAGTTGACTTTTTTGTTATTTTATTAAATTTTAAATAATTTTAATTTATTTTTAATTCTTACTAATTTTGTCAGTTTTTTAAATTAATTTTTAATATTATATAAATTTTAAAATATTATTTTGTTGATAGTTTAACACTTTTAGTTGGAGCTTATAACCAGGGGATTGGAGGGTTCCCGCCTACTTACAACAATACCAATGATTTTTTACTAGTATGTATTTTTGTCTAAGCGGCAATTCATGTTCCTCCCCAAATTTGTAACTTTTATTTCTCACTCGGATCATATCCTTGTTCTGAATTAGCCTGAGCCTGCGTGCGAGGGTTTTGGATTATCTATTTAAGAAAAATAAGCAACTTCCTCTCCACTTGGGCAAACCTGCATCTTCTCTTGAAGGAACATCCAAAGGAGGAACAACAGTGAACAAAAGAAGAGTGCAAGTCTCTAACCTATTGTCATGCAGTCATTTGGGAAACTAGCAGGGACAACCTGTTTTCAAAATCAAATTTTGAGATGAGAGCTACGGGTCAGGACAAGTCTTTGGAAATCCTTGTTAGACAAACCATTGGAAAGGAATCTCTTTTATCATTTCCGCAGTCTAGGAAAATCCAACCCACTTGATTCACTTGCTTTATGCTTTTGAGTAATAAGGTGGGTAGTCTTGAACGTACCAGCTACCTCAAAGAAATTCTAAACAGTTATCATCAATGAGCCAATTAATCTTATGGTTGTTATGTGAAATAGATCTAATGGAAAGGCATTTTAGAACGTCAAACAAGTGTTAAATGTGGGAGTATATGAAAGGTCAAAGAGTTATTTGGCAAAAAATCTCATTAAAATGTAGCCATGTTGATATATTGAGTCCTTTAAAAAAAATTGCCTTTTGAGCTTTGAAATGGAGTATGGACTCCCGCCAAAGCAAAATGGAGAAGGGGGGGATTTGTAGACATCATGGTGCAAGTGAATTGGAAGGCATGAATGGAAAATGTGGAAGCATAGGAAAACCCCATGAATCGCTTGACAAAATGTCTATTTGAGATGCAGAGAAAAATCCCGTATTTTCAACTATCTTTTTTCCTCTAGGCATGGTCTCCTTACCAAAATATTTTATAATTTCCGTAATTTGGTTCTTTATTTTTTAATATAGCAAAACTAATAAACCAGTGGATAATTATACATTTGGATATTTAACCAAACTAGTTAGTCTAAAATGATAAAATTCCACCTTGTGATTAGCATAACTAGGGTACACCTCAGCCATCAACTGGATTTCTCCCATGAGTGTATGCATGTATAAACCCAAGGTCTCTCAATTTTGGTGCTCACGCCCGTTGGTATCAACGAGAGCTAGAAGAGTGTCTACCTTGCAATGTTAGAAAAATGTATTTTTTAAAGACTTGCAAAATAACATTTTAAGCCTCATAAAGGAGATGTCAAACATCGTATGTGTTCTTTGTTATGTAGAGAGTGTAACGCCCACAAATTTGCCCGCATGAGACCCAAGGAAAAACTTAGGTCAACTAGAAAACTTATGGAATAAATTTTTTTGTTAAACACACTGGCAATAAAGGTTTGATTTTACAGTTGCCACACTCTCGAGTCTAAAATTGCATTAAATTAATGTTATTAATTTTCCCTTAGGTCCCCCTTTAAAAAAAATAAAATAATAAAATTTGTTAGTCTTAAGCAACACTTAGGCTTCCCTATCATTTAATTTAATATAATTAATTTCACCTTAATTAAATTTGGTTAGTTAATCTCAAGGGCATTGTGGTCTTATTTAATTAAATAATAAAGTTCTATAATACCCACAAAGGAGTCAAAGTTGCATTAAGTAAAGAGGTCTCTAAAAGACACTTGGGTTAGGAAATGACAACCCTTACACATACTTGAGTTCCCCCAAAATAATGTCTACCCATGTAAATAAAATTTGAATTTCTATCACCCACTCCCCACCTACTTTTTTTAGGGATGAATCCATTTGGGGCCATTAGATTAGGAAATCTATCTAACCTTAAATTTTCTTATGAAAAGCTCTTTTCCCTTTTGTTTGACTTATTGTTTCTTTTTTTTGTTATGTAGATTGGTGGGGGCCATGAGAGGCAACCTCAAGCTCAAGAAGGAAGCACATCCTCCCTTTTATTTTAAGATCTATTTACACCCTCTCCTAGGGTTCCAATGTTTTTTACTTATTTCGTTTGTCTCATTGTTTTAATATTTGCCAAAATGGACATATGGGTTTGGCCCCATTTTAGTAAAAATGGTTACGATGAGTTGGATATATATGTTGGTTGGATATATATACAATATATATATCCAACTTATATATATATATATATATATATATATATATATATATATATATATATATTTTCAAAACTCACTATATATCAAACCTGAAATAAAATATATGGGTATTTTGTATGTGTGTGTGTGTGTGTGCGCGTGCAAGCTTGAGTTTAAACAGAGTTCGGATCGCAAATATCTACGGCCACATAGTCCAAAGAAATCCACAGTCACCGAGTTTGAGTAGCTCCTACCCCTACGGGGTTTATAGTATAGTGGCAAGTATTTGGGGTTGGGGTGAGCGTCACCGACCCCACCCCCCATCCCTTACCCCTTATGACTTTACATAGGTCGCAGCCTATAACATTTGGCTATACCAAATTTTTTATTTGTTGTTTCACTTTTTTTATTAAATTTTGTTTTGTTATTTAAAATATACACACACACACATAATTTAAGTATATATACATTAAATATATATAATTATATTAACAATATCAATAGTATTATTATTATCAAATTTGATAATATTTGAATATTAATACTATTATAAATAACTAATAATATTCATAGTATTAACCAAGATTAGTCTTAAATTTAAAATTCCTTTTAAATTTTGGTAGAAATATATATAGGATGCAAAAGAACTAATTTTTCTTTCCCTTTTATTTTTATTATTTTAGTTAGTATTTGATACTTTTATAACGTATAGTAACTTTAATACTAAAATTTCACCATCAATTTTAGACCAGGGTCTAGTAATAACCAAGTAATTTCTGTACTCCACTAGATTTAAGAATTAATCTATTTTATCGACCAAGTAAATGACAAATAAAATTTAAATTCTTTCCATCTATACATATAATTTTTTACTCTCTTTCAGCTAATACAAGAAAATGCACAAATATAGTTTATCTTTCCATCATATGTCTTTCAAATGATACAATAGAAATTAATATTTCTTTCCTTTGCAACATACAAGTTTCAAACATTCCCACATGAAACTTTAAACAAGATTTTCTCATAATTTCAAAACAAGAGCAACACACCTATGTGAGATAATAAATCAACTAAAATGTGAACAAGTTGTTTCATTTTCAACTACATTTCCATTATATCAAACTTGTTTCACCAATATTTTATTTCTTTCCCACATGCATTACTATCTTAAGAACAAATATTCAATACAACTTTTCTTTAAAAAATAATACTATAAACTTTCCACCTTAAATGAGAATTTTTACGAGAAAGGTTGCTATAATGAAGGATTTCTTAGTCTTATACAAGTGCTCAAGTTCAAAATCACCAACAAGGCTCCATGTTTTCTCTACTTGATCACAATAATAATATGGGAGAGATGAAACACTCTCCACCCAACCAAAACTCTAATGAAGAGGAGAAGAAATCCTCCTCATTGGCCCTCGAGCCCCAACCATAAGGTAATAAGGGATGGATCAAACACATAACAACTATACAATGCTTCCACACTTACTTTCAAACAAGAACCACATAAGAAAAGAACCACAAAACACTCATTTTGAATAACAATAACTTCCCAAAACAATAGCTCTAAAACAAGCCAAGTAGAGAAAAGAATATAGGGATACCCTTGTGCCTCCAAAGGGTTTGGATGCCCACCTCAAAAATCCTCCAAGACACAATCAACCCCAAAATCTCTTATGCCTCCCTACAACTAAAAATATGTCTCTTATGCATCCATCACTCTTACGCCTCTCTATCTCTCATGGCTCCCACAATGAAAAAAATAACCAAATGAGAACAAGGTGGGGCATCCCAACCCACTCCCTCTTAAATACCCAAAAAAGATCTTATGTCTCTCAACATATTTCAACCCCATTTCACTATCTCAGCACAACCTAAATCCATTTCACAACCCAACAACTTCAAGCAATAAACACATTCATTCAACACATAACATACAAGAAAACAATGGTGCAAGACCCTACCTTGCCATAAAAAGACTTCACTTTACAAGAAAGTCTCAAATTCCTCCAAACTCAAGCAATTCTAAGCAATCTTCAACTCCAATAATCAAGCATTCCAAAATGAGAGATCCAAAACCAAGCAAGCCCCCAAAACATCACAAAAATTCTAATAAATAAAAAAGAGGAAGAGGGAGATGATATAGCTCCATGTAGGATGTCGCATCATTTTTTCTCCATCCCATATCACCAAATTCAAACCCATATCCCAAATCTGTAACACCCGCTAAAAACAACTCACTTGAGACCCAAGAACAACCTAGGAATAGTTAGGAAAATTATGGAACAATTTTTTATTTTAATAAGAAGAGTCTACAACCATGTTACAAGGCAATAGCTATCACTAACAAGTTCCAGAACAATTCTAATCCACTAGAACATATTTGTATTTTATTAATAATTGTTAGAGGTCATAAGGTCCAAAATTTAGGGTTAAAAGGTTCAATTACGTTCAGAGGGAAATTCCTCATCATACCCACCCTCTGACAGGATTAAAGTTTTAACTTGATTTTTTTCACACTTAATACATTCAAAATTTCTCTAAATCATTCTCATTGGATAGGAAATTTCCTCACCTTTCCATTGATATAAAGAAGTCCTAACTCATATTTTTCGAGATATGGGTCGGCGAGCCTTGGGGTGAAAATTTTCCCCAAGAGAAGGTCTGTGGGCCCAAGGGTGAATATTTTCCCAAAGGGCGGGTTGGCGGGCCATGACAAGACTTTTAGAACATTTCCTATGTGGGGTGAAAAACTAACTTTGCGCTCGTGCATCCAGGGGTCCGCAAGTCCACAAAGGACATGTAGTGCTTCTCAAGCCAGCGCGGGGAGAACGGGGCGGAGGGAGACATTTGGGAAAAAAAATTCACGCAGGGTGAAAAACTAACATTACACCCGCAAATCCGCAAGCCGCAAGGGACACGTGGCATCACCGAAGCCAACATGGGAAAAGCAAGGCGATGGGGAGAAATTGTTTTTAACGCCCCGAAGGGCTAAGAGGGTTACATTAACCTACGTCTCCGTCGGCTCCTCATGCCATGTGGCTGCTCCTAATTGGTTACGGGTCAGCGCAACAACGGGAAAAACATGGAAAATTTTCCCAAAATTTTTTTGAAGCACAAAAAGGCAAAAGGGACTCGCTCCTCCACCAATGCTCGTGACTCCATGTGGCATCACCTGATTATTCACGAGCCGACGAGGTGGCGGAGAAAACTTGAATAATTTTCCCAAAAAATTTCGGATGCGCTAAGTTTAAAAAATGGGTTCGCCCCTCTGCCAACGACCCGTGGTGCCACGCGGCAGTCTTTGATTGGCTGCGACTGACGAGGCAACAGGGAAAATTTAAAAAAATTTCCCGACTGTGGCTCCAAAAATTTTCCTAAGCGTTAAAGGGAAAAATTTGAGCCGCAGGCCTGCCGAGGAAATTTTTCCCTTTTTTTATGCCAAGGAAGAAAACTTCAAAAGGCCATAACTTTTGAAATAGAGCTTGGTTTTAGAAAAACGAAGACTTTCTAGAAAGCTTTAGACGTCCTCTTTCCACGGCTATCATTAATTTTTTATTTTTATAAATTTTAAGAAAACGACCTACCGGATTTTATAATGCGAACTAGTAAATTTTAACTTGTGAGATTTATTCAATTTGATCTTATTCCTCTCTCAACATGTCAAATAGACATGGAGATTTATTCTTAGGAGGAATTAGGATAATTTTGTGAGGTAGATCTGTTTGATTGAATTCCAATTTGAAATTTACAAATTTGACAGCAAAACAACTGTGGAAACTTTGAGCGTGGTTTTGCCAAGTTTTGAAGCATTTCCATTAATGTTTTTGTCTAATTGAGTTTGTTTAAGGCCTACTAATTCAATTTAATCATTTAATTTGTTATTCTCTTATTGCAAGTTCGATCTGTGCATTTTTTGTTTTAATTGCAAGTTTGAAAGAACAAAACAAAGGGCAAATTTTTAAAGAATCTATTTAATTGCTTTCCATCTCCCAAGTGTGGAAATTCATTCTAATCCTAGCCTAATACATTTAGTTGATTCAATCAACCCATCTACGGGTGAAAATACAAATTTTGATTTCCAACCTTACATTTTTTTTTTAAGAACAGAGCATTTTTTTTCCTCACACGCAATTCTTCTTTTCAACAGAGATTTCAAAACACAATGATCAATTTCAATGCAACAATATAGATTGAAAAAAATAATGCAATCCTGTATTGATTATAACATACAACATTACAACCTTTCTTTTATTCCTTCCAAAACATATATTATATACAAAATAAAATAATACATTTTCTTCTCACATGTTTCACTTTACCACTTTTCAAACAGGGATTTCATAGTGAATGCTAAACACGTATTTTCAAAGAAATAAAAACATATAGACAAGACAAAACCACTTCCATTAATTTAAATGAACTCCAACTTCCTTTCCCTTTGGTTTCAAAATGCAACATACAAAAACACGTATATTTCTTTCACATTATTTCTAAAACAGAAAACAGAGTATAACTCTTTTACATTTTAAAATACAACTTGCAATCAATACAACATATTTCCATTACAACCATTTACAAGTTCATCCACTTTAAGTGGAAAATGTTACAATGAGATTTCATTTCGCAAGGGACTGTCAAACTGTATTTTCTTGGCTCTAGAACAACATGCATACTCTTCATTCTTCCAATTTAATCACAACAAGAGTAGGGGAAAGACAACACTCTCCACCTAACCAAAACATATAATGAAGAGGATAATTCATTCTTCTTCATTGGCCCCCAAACCCTAACCACAAAGCAATAAAATATGTGATCCAACTCATGGCAACAATAGGCTTCCATAAAACATAAAAGCAACATTTTCATAAAGAAACACAATCTCAAACATAATGTAATTTACATCTACATTAAACCATGACAAACAATACAAAGACTTCATCAAGCAAACCAAAAGAGCAAGAACCTATGGGGAATGTTTATGCCTCCTTCAAGAACCCCTTATTCCTTACATTTTCTTATGTCTCCCTAACCTCTTATGGCGCCCCATAACGAGTAAATGCAGGCTATTTCTTTGTAAGGTGGAACCCAAATCCCAACTCCCTCCACCCTTATACCTCCCTAAAACCACTTGCCTCTCTCACAAAATAACCACATAGTCTTCTCCTACACCATTCTTAGGCCATCTACCCAACAACCCACAATATATACCAAAACATTCACACAAGAACATTTACATATATACAAGAAGAGAATTTCAAGAGCCAAGCTCCTACCTCTCCATGATGGAATCATTCCATATTCTAAAACAAATTTTATCCCAATGCAAGCAATCCAAAATAGCCAAGCACAAATATGCAACAATCTTGTAAAAATTCTCTAATCAAGAGCTCCTAAAACAGTAAGAAAAATTCACCCAAAATGAAGTCTCCAAAAGTGAAACAACTCAAAAAAAAAGAAAACAATTTGAATTTTATAGAAGAGTGAAAAAAAGAGGATGAAGTGGTTCCATGTAAGATACCACATCACACATCCTCAACCCCAACCCCCAAAATTTAACTTCATTCTCCAATGCATAATAAATAAGTGGGTGAATAATATGACATTTTACTTACAAGCTCAAATCCAACCCACACCCCAAATGACTGAAATTAAAACATGTAAGAAAAGTACAATTAAAACCTACAATAAGTCTTTTCAAAATGCACAATAAAATTCTAATTTTAACTCCTCAACCACAGGCATGGTTGTTAAATAAATTTAAGAGGTATGAGAAAATTTTAACTTGTTCCACAAGCCTTCAAAACAGCCTCCAAAAAAAAATTTAAATTTCTAAGATGGAGTGTTTCACACTCAAGAGTTAACTTACACATCACTTACACATTACTTACACATTCTTACAACACTTTAAAACATAGTCAACTATATTAATTACATTCTTATGACATCTTTTAATTAATTAACTAAACAATATGATTACTCACAATATTAACACCACACTAAATAAATAATGAAAGGGCAAGTGCACCACATAAAACACATGTAAAATTTAAACAAAAGGGACCAAATAAAAAAAAATATAAAATTCTTTGGTCACATTTAAAGGTGATCCCCCCATGGGAATTCTTAACACAAACAAATATAATTGTCATAGTGACCTTATTTAATTCATCTAGAATCTCAATGTGGTTGATTTGCAATCCCTCGATATTTATTGATATTTTAACCTGAAAAACAAAAATACCTTCTTCAACCTTGTGGCCATATCAGAACGTCTAAAATAATATAAATATAATTAAAATTCTAAAATCATCTAGATATATGAATTACAACATCAAACCAATCTAACAATAACATTTATAGTTTTATCAACTATATCATCCAATAATTTTTCATTTCCAGGGCTATTCAAGATATCCAAATATCACAAGTCCAAACAACATCCATCATATAACCATTTCCAACAATATATCATCATCAACATATAAAATGTCTATAATAATCATCATGCATCATAACTGAATCAAGCCAACAATAATCCATGATCTAACATTTAATATCATATGATAATAAAGTCCATAATCATGTTCATAATATAATCAGCAGTATCATGATTAATATCAAAAAGATGTCAAAGGGAAGTGGACACTACAAAATCATAATAAATGGGTGGTTGAGAAAAATGAAAAACCTCTTACACACCACACCTACACTCCTTAAGGACAAAATTTAACACATGTAAGAAAGTGCAATTAAATTTCATCTTTTGTCTTACAAAACATATAATGGGGTCTATTTTTGACCTCCCAACACAGGTATGGTTGGTATAATAAATTAAGAGGTGTGCAAAAATTTTATCTTTTCCCAAAAACCTTCAAAATTAATACTTACAACCAAATCTGAATTTCCAAGGTAAGATAAAGTGTACGAAACTCAAATTACTTACACTCAACTTAAAAACACATACCAAATAACTAATCTAATAAATGACTTCTTTTTGTCACATCCATAATTAGATTAATAATATAATTATTTCATTTTATTAAGACACATTAATCAATAAAAGTAAAAAGAAATTACATCACATATTAAATCACATACTCCAAAATTAAATTAAATTAAATTAAATAATTACACACAAACCCTGGGTCACAATTAGAGGTCATCCCACCCATGGGGACCCCTAACAAAAAATAACCAAAAACAACATTACACAAGTTGTCATGGTGATCATTTTCGTATCCATCTAGTATTCCGTTATGGTTTAATTCCCCTTTGATTTCTGTGATATAATGACATGTAAAATCACACAATACCTCATTTCGCCTCGTGGCCGTATCAAAACATCCAAGATAAAATATACGCATACAAATCAATAATCATCCATATATAAATTAAATCATTAACTAGACTAACAATGTTATTATTTAAAAATTCTAACATATCAGTTCTATATTTTAGCAATACCAATAAGATCACAAGATTAGTTCCACTGCTAAATCCTACTCAATATGACGATAATGTCGAATGTAAGAAATATATAAATATGTCAACACATCATCATCAATATAAAATGTCTACTTTAGAATCCACATAAATCATACTATAAATCACAATCCATCAATAGTCAAAATATCTCTATTGTCTAACATCATGTTAAGTCAAAATGATACAATAATATCCATGTCTATAGTCAGCAACAATCAAAATCAACATATAATAAGTGTCGAAAGAAAGTGGTCTCTACATCCCCATCCCCTTATAATCGACTTCCTCCTAGAAGTCATTAAAATAGGTGTGAAAATTTGACTCGTAGAAATATATCCTCTCATGTAACAGCAGTCTCATCATATCTATCCCACTGAATGTAAACCTAATTAATCTCTCTTCCTCAAAGACCTAAGGTCCTACGATCTAAAATATGGGTGGGCTCCACCATCACCTACCCCTGATCATGCACCTGCAATGAGGTCCAATTTAATACATGAGAAGTATCTACAATGTACCTCCTAAGTACATAAACATGAAATACATCGTGGACGCGAGGCAAGCTAGGTGGAAATACTAGACGATAGGCCAAAGGACCGATACGCTCCAAGATCTCAAAGGGGCCCACAACCCTAGAAGCAATCTTAAAGCCTTTTCCGTAACAAATAAGGCTCTTATGATGTCTAATATGAAGAAACACCTTCGTTCCCACCTCAAAACTATGATCCATCCTATGTTGATCCACAACTTCTGCCTATCCTAAGCCTCCTATAATCTCTACCTAATCATAAAAACTTGTTGCTCCATATCCTGCAGTAAATCTAGCCCAAGAGAAACCTTGTCCTCCAATCTATCCCAACTCAGTGGTGTTCTACACTCTATACCATACAGTTCCTAAAAATGAGCTATACCTATCGAACTCTGAAAACTATTATTATAGGCAAACTCCACCAAATACAAATACTCATCCCACCTCGACTGATAGTTCATGACATACATCCTGAGCATGTCCTCCAAGATTTGATTTAATCGCTCTGTCTGTCCATCTGTCTTACGGTGAAAAGTTGTACTGAATTTGATCTTCATCTTGAGAGCATACTGCATGGTAGTCCAGAAGTGAGAAGTGTACAAGGGATCACGATCACAAATGATCTTCTCTGGAATCACGTGTAATTTGACAATCTCGTCAAGATATACTCGTGCCATTGCACTAGGTGTGTAGGTGGTCTTCACCGGAGAAAAGTGAGGCACTTTCGTCAATTTATCCAACGTGACCATGATGGCATCGTGGTATTATCTCGACATCGGTAAACCAACTATGAAATCCATTGAAAGGGTGTCCCATTTCCACTTCAGTATGACATGAGAGAAGAAAATGCTAGCTGGGTGTTGATGTTCAGCCTTCACCTTCTGACACTCTAAGTAGTGTGACACAAACTAAGCTACATCTCTCTGTAGTCCCCTCCAATGGTACAACTGTCTCAAGGTGGCATGCATCTTCTTCACTCTGAAATGAGTTGAATATGGTGCACGATGAGCCTTCGTCAAAATGTCTTATCTCAAGCTTGTCTTTAGGAACATATATTTGATCTCTGTGTCTGAGAAGACCATCTGCCTCTAATGAAAATCCATCAAATCTACCCTCAAGGGGCCTCTGAGACTCAATTTCTAATCTGGATGCAAGGTAGAAACTATCGTGAGGAATCCGTTGCAGAATCCTACTCTGTAAATTTATACCCACTGAATTACCCATAACCACATGTCTCTGCCTTGTAATGCCCACTTCTCTTCGACACTAAATGTTCACCATGATTATATTTTTTGAATTGTTATAAGTGTAAACCTTGCTACTTTATTCTAATTAGCATACTAATGAGATGTGCAGGACATAATGACTCCATTGTGTTTTGGTTATTATTATTTTAACTATATGTCGTATTGTGGACCCTGGTGGACATTTAAGGATAATATATTTAGCTAAAATGGTTGCATTGTCATAAATTGATTGTGATAATATTATTATTCGATATTGTTTTATTGTATTTGGTTTATCTATGTGACTAGACACATAGACACTATTGTGATTCATTACCGACAGATATTAATAAATGAATGACACTAACACACTATGATATGGGAATTGAAGGATAAGAATTATTGTAACCAAAATGATTAACTTTTAATAGACATTCAATATGGAAGAAAATGATGTATTGTCAGATAAATATATGTCAATATTTCGAATCATTTTCATATTGATTTTTATTATGATATTCAAAGTTATTTTTGTGATTTATTTGATATTTGAAGGATTGGAGAAATTAGGAATGAGTGAAAGTACTACTTAAATTTGATGATGCAATTGGCTTATGATCTTAGTTGCAAACTTATGTATGAGTAGAATCGAAATGTTGAAAATTAGAATAATTGCTAAATTACTTGGTCTTATCAATAGTAATGATATTTGATGTTGAAATTGATATTTAGATATAAGTGTTTTATTACTTCGACATAGTTGATATGGCCATGAGACCACAGGGGTATTATGTGTTTTACAGGAAAATGTATCGCAATAAATGACGAGGGGATTAGAGACCAACCACATTAGAATGTTAGATGAATTCAACAAGGGTCACCATTGCAACATGTATCTTCTTGTGTGTATGTTTGAATTGTTGTTATGGGTTCCCATGGGGATCACCTCCAATTGTCCCCAAGGGATTGTGTGCTATTTCTTTTATTTAGTTCCATTTATTTAATTTTAGTATGCGATTTTATAGTGGTGTATCCTCCTTTTGTTAAGTATTTAATGTGTCTATATTAGTAAATTAATACTTTTACTAAACTAATTATGATTGAGACAAAATATTTACATTTATTAAATTAGATAGCTCTTGGATTTTGTGTTGCAAGTTGAGTGCTTGTGATCTTGAGTGTTGTATATTACCCTTCTTAGAAATTCAAATTTAGCCTTAGGAATCAGTTTAGGAGGCTTATGGGACAAATGAAACTTGTCCCACACCTCTTAAATTTCTATACCAACACTACTTATGGGTTGGGAGGTTAAAAATAGACCGCATTATGTGTTTTGGGAAGACAAAAAAATAAAACTTTATTACATTTTCTTTCTTTTTATTAAATTTTTCTTTAGGGGTGTGGGCTTGATTTTTGTGTGTAAGTAATTTGTCATTTCATTCATCCACCAATTTATTGTGCTTTGGAGTTGAGGTTTGACTTGGGAGGTGGAGTTGAGGATGAGTTCATATAACATGCTTAAACCATCTCGTAATGAGAAAAAGGACACATTATGTAAGCTCTAATGTGAACCTGAACCCCTTAACATGATGAAGTACTCCATCTTTCTCCCCCACTAGTCGCATTAGATAAACGATGTATGATGCGAAACTAAGTGATCATCTCCTTAGAGATAAATCTACTAAAGTAGGAACTAGTAGTGTCATTAGCATACCGATGGCCCTATTAATAAATGGGTTACAAAACAAATTTAAAAATAAGGATAATCAAATGAAATTGAATTAAACCATTTTAATATGAATAAAAATGATTCAATTAGACCCGTTGTTTAGTTAACCACACAAGAGAATATTGAGTGTGGATCTCCTTAAACGCCACTCAAAAAAAAGATTTCCAAGTTGATAAGAAGTATCGAATACACCTAGAGTTACAAGATGATTGTTGGGGATAAAGATGTTCAATTGCTCTAGTTGTGACGATAATAAGGTGTGTAAAATTTATAATTGAATGTCTCCTCATAACACACATCTAATACTTAATTTTCTCCATGAATCGAAACCTTGTGGAGTGTGAAATCATACTCGTTAGTACCTTGATGACTAAGCAATTAAGTGAAGTAAATGGGATACATGGTTAGTTTTTATTTCATAAAACAAAATAGACTGACCTTAGAACTTAAATGCTAATATGAAAATAACACGTAATATATCTTCTCTTAAATAAATAAAGTTCCTTTACTTCATGAGAACCTCCCTTGTTGTAACTGAGATATATGGAAAATCGAATCGAACATGCAACTTAGAAAATGAATCCTTAGGATAACCACTAAAAGGATCATGTATGTACATTTGTTCATACCAACATCTAGGTTACAACTTTCTAGTGTGGTCAAGGAAACAAGTAAAATTAGTTTGGATTACTACAAGTGAAATTTTAAATAATGTAGTCTAGTTATAAAAAAATTTATAAGTGATTTCCAATCAAATAATTTATGGTTGTAACTATATGTATGATTGTAACATATTGTAACTATATGTATGGTTTACATATTACAATCATACATATAGGCACCATCAATGACCATACATTTCCAAGTTTACATATTTATTACATATTGTAACGTGGTCCCAAACGTATCCTTTCCAAAATTAATACATGATTATATCACTTACTAGATACAAATTAATAGATGATTACGTATGATTATAAATTGGTCATGTTATCTCTCGAAAGTGCACCCTGTAGAGAGATGGCTGCAAGTTTTTTAGTCTTGCAAAAATTGATCTCTCTCTTTCGTAGATACAATGGAAACACCTCAGGTCTATGGGTATACCTATTTTGAAGTGAGTCTCTACAATTAAAAGGCCAGTTCCTTATTGATGTATCCTAAATCGATTTTCTGGGATTAAGGGTAAAAGATGGATGTGAAATAACTGGATTGGGATGATACACCAAATTTATATGAGGGCTTTGACTAAGTATATGCACGATTGCTATGAGAAGGATTCTTGATGCACATGCCAACAGTTTTCTGCAGAATGTTTAAGGGAAAACACTTGGTTGTACTGAGGGAAAATATCACAAAAACATTAATAAGTTAACATGCACATTAAAATTAAGCTGAAAATACTAAATTTTACAGCAGGGTAAGATGATTGGTCAGGGAATTTGTATTCACAAGACTAATAGAAACATACACAAGACTGTAAATAATTGGTAAGGCATAGAAATCACTTCACACTCAGAAGGCAAAACTGACAAAAATTGCTTCATTACTCCTATATCAAAAAGTCCTCCAAGAAGTATCCCCTTGTGCTTTGCAAAGGCACACAATATATAGCAAAATAAAATTTTCCCACCCTTCCTAAAAATAACCTAAGGCTGTACTCGCCCATGCATCCTAATTTTATCCTTTATTTAATAATAAATAAAAGGATAAAATAATACAAACTAGTACAAGAGGCATTAATAGCCTTTGATTACATCTCAGTCAACTGAAATTGATTGTTCTATTTTTAATAAGGTTGAGTGAATAATTTGCTAAAAATAGATTACTTGCTAGGAAAGTCTCTCTCCATGGCATGCAACTTGTCTCTTCTCTGTTCTGTCTTCTTGTGAAGCATGCAAAAATCAATTCTCTGCCTGTGAGCAAAATAATTACATTAATTGCAATACCTTGCAAGATAATTCATCCAAATATCAATCTGTCTTGGACCACCTTTGTCTAAATGATGTTGACACTCATTTTGGCTTCTAAATGGTCACAAGGATGACATTCTGCAAATTACCCCTTCAACTCCTCCAACTGTGAGGACCACCTCTGTCTTCACCATGGTTTGACCACCTTGGTGGACTTAGCAATATAATTATGGTCTAGAATGTTTCATGGGGGTCACTTGGTAAAAAGGGCCACCATGATTTACTCCACCACCTTTTGATAAATACATGCTATAGTATATACTTGTCCACCCCATAGTTGCACCTTGGCATTATTTGCATAGGAAAAAGGTTGGAAATCACCTTTTATGGTGATCATTATATACATGATTTGGTTGGCCCCTTGTCATATTGGACACTCATGCATTATAGTTGATCTTTTGATATTTGAATTGCAATGATTTTTTTTAAATTGCATGACATGTGGGTTGGCCCCTTCCTCCACGGTGACTCACCCCTTGGTAATTTTGTCATTGGAATTTGTACCTTGAGCCGAGTTTGATTTGAACCCTAGCGGTTTACTTGGAAAGTTTGTGATGCTCCTGGGCCATTGATTTCTATACCTGTATTGGCCTGATGTCGTCGATCCTCTAGACTCTGTGGTTAGGGTTTCTGACTGTGCATTAATTGCGGTCGATGGGGAACTAACCGTGTTTATTTGTGTCCTTGATTTGTGGTCATCGATCTTGAACCATGGTTGAGTTCGAACTCAACCCATACTTGGGCTTAGGCGATAAAGGGAAGCTTGGGTCTAGTCATCATTTCATTTCGATTTCTAGTATCCTGGCAAAGCCATGGAAAAGTCAGATTAGAAACTCATTGTTTTTCTCTTGGAGCTCAACCCGTTGCATGGTCTTTACATGGCCTTCATGATCCTCATGAAGCACGATTTCCCTTTGGTTTTTGAGTTCCCTGCGTGTTGTTGAAGCCACTGGAAAAATGTTTCTTGGAGCTTGGCCCTTCTGTATATTATGTGCCTTATGAGCTCTGTGACGTTTACTTTCTCTTCGGGATCCTTTGTGGTCTCAGATGTGCTACTTTCTCTCTTGGTCTCCATCATTGAGCTAGGTGAGCTGCAGTTTTTTATATTTTTTTCAGCCTTGTGACGTTACTGTGCCAGGATTTGTGGCCACCATCTGTGAGTCGTTCTGAGACTTGGGTTTTCTCCTTCTTTCTGAGCAAGATTTAGACTCGCCTTTTATTCTTTCTGAAGGTGCCATTTTCTTTATCATTAGAAGCTCGAAATTATACCTTCTCTGGTCTGCGAGCTTTGTGATTATTTTTCAAAAGTGAGACTTTTCTTCCCTAGTTTGTAACTTATGTATCTCAATCGGTTTTAGCTTTTTTGACATTAACACCTTGAAAACCTTGTGTCTCTGTATTTTCATTGCATTCTGATATTAGAGCTCGAAAATCGTTTTGGGTCTTCAGATTTTGAAATCGTCATTAAGGAAGGTGAGTGCATCTTGAGCTTTCATCTTACCATAATATGAGTCTCAAGCTCTATTTCATACAAAATGAGTAGTTGTTTGTTATACTGCCATTCTTCTCTTTTTTCGTTGCGGGCATTGCAACTTTCTTTTGTGGATTTCCCAAAAAAATGAGTTTCTTTCATGCTAAGCTTTTACCCAGACCGATATTTTTGATGGCCGTTATTGTATGAAATATGAAATATACATTTCTTGCTCTTGTGGTTGGATTACTTCCGACACAGTCATCACTTGTAATGTATTCATTTTTAGAAACTGTTATTTTGAATTCTCTCTTCTTCTGAATGATATTCCTTACACAGAGTAGCCATCCAAATCTTCTGAGAAATTGAAGATAACAGTTCTTATATATGTACTTTGGCATTTCTTAGTTCTAAATAAATTTGTTCTTTCTGAAAATGCACTTTAGTAATGATTGTAAAGAATTCACTTCCCTTGCTGTGGGTTTGCAAGTTTTCCCTTACTCTGATATTGCAATCTAAAACTAAAAGCTTGTAGCTTTGATCCTTGAAATGTCATTGACACTGCTATGAGAACATTTTCTCTACCCTTTCTATCTTTGAATAAGAACTCTCTGACCACTCTTATGATTCAAACTCTGGGTTTGTTCTCAATTGAAAGCTTCTAATATCCTTTCTTGTTCTGATTTTCTTTAATATTTGAAACTGAACTGTTGTCGTTTGAATAATGGAGGCCTAAAACATGCTTATTTTTTAAAGTTAGCTGTATTTGAAGCTTTGTTTTTCATAATCTAAAATGGTTGCTCAATCCTGCACTTCCTATTCTCAAAAACTATGAATCTTGTATTCAATTTTGAGCTCCGAAGATATACTGTGGCATAATGAACATCTGATACTTGCTTCATTTTGGAAAACTATAGTTCAGGATGGTTGTATTTGTAGGATTATCTAGCAACTTCATTTCTCTTCAGTTGTTTAAGCTTATAAAGAATGTTCCAAGCACTTCAATCTAATGAATGAAAGTACAAGTTCATTTCCTTTATGCATTATATATTGTATTTCCTTTTATTACAGCGCTGATATGTATGCTAGAAAAGTCGTAAATGTCCATTTTACATGGCGAAGCCCTATCAATTTTTTTCCAGAATCTTTAATTTATTCATTTTCAGTTGTAATCCCTTCCTTCTCGGTTAACTTCTTCCATTTGCAGAATGGTTACTGAACTTTGAGTTACACTCTTCGTTCTTTTGAGCATGTACTTATGACTTGTTTACTTCTTCTTGGCTACAACCTATACTTGCACACTCAAGAAAACAATTAGAAAATATTTAGGCCTTTTGGCCTCTTGTGTCCATGTTTTCTTTTCTTTTTTCTTTCTTTTTTCCTCTTTCTAAGCGTATAAGCATGCATGTAGTTTGATCCTCCAGTAGAATATATCTCTTGTTATTTGAGATTCATATGCACGAAATAGGACAGTGTAGGAATATGGTTTGATCCCTGAGCTCGTAATTAATAGTCAATTTTTTTCTTCCTTTTCAGGTACAATGGCTTTCATAATGAAAATGAAGGAAAAACAAAAGATACAGATGAAGATGCTTCAATCGAAGAACAGAAACCTCAAGGCAATGATGGGTTCACTCATACTCCTTTGTTTTCTCTTTCATGCATGTGTACCTTTCTTTTCAATAGTTGTACTTTACTTTTCAGTTACATCCCACAACTTGTGTGGGAAACATTTGACTCTCCTTGTGAATAAAACATTAAATTCTGAAAATGAGTTGTGTATTTCTTGTGCATTCTAACTTTTCTGTATGGATTTTATGATAAACTAAACAACTCAGTAACATAATTGAATGTCTTAATCATAAGGAAAGAACATTGAATAGAACTTGTAAAATTCAGTAATGAACTCTAATTTTGTGTAATCTGCACTTATGTTTGTTGTTCCAAAACTCAGCACTTCACCTAATCTGCAATTGGATGTCCTCATCAAGACAACACAACTGTCCTTCGGGGCTTGTGTTCTTTTGCTGAGGATGGTCATGAAATTGCAAACTATGTGATCTGTTGCATTTTGTAACAGCACACATAGCTGTAGATTTCATGTAATCTTTTAAATAAATCAGCAGTAACGACATAATTTGATATAATCTTCCCTAGCTTAGGTATATTTCACCAATGCTATCCATCGTAACAAAGTTTCAAGTTGCCCATTTTTGCACAAGTGAAAAATTGTCAACAAGTCCCAAACATATTCTTTCCAAAATTAATAGATGATTATATCATAGAATTTTTTCAATAATAGCATTACCTGAATATTTATAAATAAAATATGATGTAAATAAAATATTTGCATCAAGGTCAAATGAATCTTTACCTAGTGTTGAGATGAAACAAGATCAATTGTGTCTTCAGAGGCAAAGAATATTTGTTCCTTCCATTTAAGAATTTATAACTTTGAAAAATCATTATCAAGCTTCTAATTTTGTGACTCATAATGCTTCTAAAAAATGATGTTGTAACTTAGGAGTAAGTCAATTGATATATTGTAGTATAAATCATTATATATTTTGGTAAGTTTATATACACAAATATTTTTCAATTTCAAAAATAAGTTTGTCTACAAGCTTGACTATTTAACATACCAATCATAAGCTACAACTAAAATATATTATCTAATTTTTGGCCTTTAATAATAGAATGATTTCAATTTAACTTGTTTAAACATCAATATACAAAACTTCAACATTAAGTGTGTATCTTTTTGTTCATCATGCATGTAAATTATTAATAAGAATACTGTAGTGTAAATTATAAAATGAAGATTTATGGGGTCCCCTATCTAGACTCACTCCCATAGAAATAGAGAGGGTGGGTGGGGGCACTCGATAGATATAAATAGAGGGGGGTCTGAATAGGTCATTGATGCACATGTCATATATAGATAGGGGTTCTAACTTAAGTATGACCTATAACAAATATATAGAGCTCTCTAAAGTGAGGGGGGTCTTTCGAGCAACTGTCAGATAAATAAGATAGTTCAGAGAGGAAGGTATTTTTAAAAACTAGTCTCTTGAGAAATTGATGGCCATATGATCTATAGCAAAACTGATCGAAACACCAGACGGAGCACCGAGATATGACTGGGTGTGAACTAGACAAAGCAAATATATATAAATAGTCTCAAGTCTCCCCCCTCTATATACATATGGCAGAGAAGAATGATTCTATCCCCACCCCGATAGTATAGTGTAGATAGTTGGCGCCCTCCTCCAACTACGAACCACACCACCCCTTATCTCAAGGGCCCCATATAACTTAGCTTAGTTTAATTGGCACACCTAGTATATAGTTTAATTGATAGATATAGAGTACAATTTTTTTATATATATGACGCCCCTCTGAGACTGATATTGATATATGGGGAGGGCAAGAACCCCCCCCCAATCTATATATATATGGCATACTCAATTGCCCTATATATCCATCAAGACAAGAATCCCAACGCGCCCCTATATATCTATATGGCGCTCTTTCTTTCCAGTTCCATAAGATAATCATCAACATCAAAGTCCTCTAGTATTTGAAACTCTTAAAAGTCATTCATATTAAGAAGACACGCTCTAAATATGTCTGGAGGAAAAAGGTCACTAAGTTTTTTTTTTTTTCTCTCCTTGATTTTTCGTTCTGTCATAATCCTTCCAACTCTTCCAATTACAACGTATTCACCAACTCCAATGCTAATGCACTATTTCCCTATCAAATCCCAAGGACATGGTATAAACACAAGGGTAGTATTTCACCATGGTGTTGGATCCCAAATTTTTATAGATTCTCCTTTCGTTACCGAGTCCAACCCCATATTGTATAAGAATGAGGTTGGGAAACATGTCAACTATATAGATATAGTTAGATATGGTGGGCGAGTCCCTCTCTCCCAGCTATATATCTATATCTAAAGAGCCCCAGTCTCCCCGATCTCTCGAGCCCCCCTCTCTATTATATCTCAGCTCTATATCTATTTAAGGCATAACTAGAGATGTCAGCGCAAGGGATCTAATCTATAGTCAGTTTGGTTATATCAATAAATCTAGATCTCTTTGGGAAAAGAAGTGGAACTTGTACGGTCATAATCTATGTCAACATCATTAAGAACTCTCATATCAAGACCAAACCCTCTACCCCTGAGGAGAGGGGGGCGCTCCCACACTCATGTATCTCTATCTAGAGGGTGAGGGCCCCAATCAACTATATCCACCAGATCTGATCTATAGAGATGGGAGGGGCACGCTGGGCTTGATAGAAACATGGTAATGGGATTCTAATCTCAGTCAATAATCAAGTAATAAATGGTTCCCCTATAAAATTTATGTGTCTTTATGATGTTCAATTTTTATTTGTGCATTTTACGCATATGCATATGAAAATAAAACATACATGGAATAAAAATATCTTCTTAAAGGAGTTCCAATGTACTTACATAAGCAATAAGGAGGAATACGATAAGATCAAATAATTTTTCTGAAAATGTTCAATATTATTACCGCAAATCTAGACTATCTATGACATTTATGATTGAAACTATGTCCCAAAAAATGTTCTTTCAAAAATTGATAGATGATTATATCATAGAAGTTTTGGAATAATAACATTGCCCGAATATTTATAATTATTATAATTAAAAGATGATGTAATAAAAATATTTGCATCGGGCTCAAATGAATCTTTCCCTAGTGCTGAGATGAAACTAGATCAATTGTGTCTTCAGAGGCATAGAATATTTTATCCTCCCATTTATGAATTTGTTAACTTTTAACATTCATTGTCAAGCTTCTAATTTTGTAACTCCATAATTAAAAAATAATGTTTTAACTTAGGATTAAGTCAATTGACATATTGTAGTAGAAATCATTATATATTTTTGTAAGTTTTTATACACGAATATTTTTCAATTTCAAAAAGAAGTTTGCCTACAAGCGTGACTATTTTTCATACCAATCATAAGCTACAACTAAAATACATTATCTAATTTTTGTCCTTCAATAATAAATCGGTTTCAATTTAACTTGTGTAAACATCGATCCACAAAACTTCAACATTAACCATGTATCAAACCACATATAATAAATCTTGCAGAACTAACAATTATTCTTAAATATTTGTGAAATATGGGCTATGATTGTTTGCATGTTTTTATGTTGTCCCTTTCTCCTTTTCTTCCTTCATTCTTGATGCACCTCTTTGTTCTCTCCCACCAATCATAGCTCATGCTCTTTATGACGCACTCCCTCTCTAGCCCATCTTTGTTCAAGATGTCGTCACCCTGAAGAAAGTCGAAGATGAATTTCTAATAAACTCCTTTAGGGTAGTTTTTCAGACATGGTTTTCTAAATATACTAAAAAAAAAAAAATTATTTGTGGTGACAACAAAAATCAATTTTCCCATCGATGGAGGCCAAAACTGTAGCATTTGATACAGAAAAGAGGACGAGAAAAAGGAGTAGAAACGATGAAGTGATGTAAAGAAATTTTAAAAAACCAAAAAAATAAAGAAATCATTTATTTTCCTAACAGCTACAAGTAATGATAGCGATTGACGACGAGTTGGAAAACCAAAATCTTCAATTGTTGATACCCCTTTACTCTGTTATTGCTAGATAAATTGCTCAGAACACTGAGAACACTGATTCATAATAGGTTATTTATGGATCTTTTACAACATAAATGTTTTCTCAGTGTCAACCAAAAAGTCATTATTTGCAAAAATTTGTGGATTGAAACAAGACTTGTTAATTTTCCTCTCAACCAACAAGTCATTATTTGCAAAAATTTGTGGATTGAAACAAGACTTGTTAATTTTCCTCTGAGTAGGGGTATTCATTTAAACAAGTCCTAAATCTTGCAGAACTAACAATTATTATTAAATATTTGTGAAATATGGGCTATGGTTGTTTGCATGCTTTTATGTTGTCCCTTTCTCCTTTTCTTCCTTCATTCTTGATGCACCTCTTTGTTCTCTCCCACCAATCATAGCTCATGCTCTTTATGACGCACTCCCTCTCTAGCCCATCTTTGCTCAAGATGTTGTCACCTTGAAGAAAGTCGGAATTTCTAATAAACTCCTTTAGGGTAGTTTTTCAGACATGGTTTTCTAAATATACTCAAAAAAAAAATTTATTTGTGGTGCAAACAAAAATCAATTTTCCCATCGATGGAGGCCAAAACTGTAGCATTTGATACAGAAAAGAGGACGAGAAAAAGGAGTAGAAGCGACGAAGTGATGTAAAGAATTAAAAAAAACCAAAAAAATAAAGAAATCATGTATTTTCCTAAAAGCTACAAGTAATGATAGCGATTGATGACGAGTTGGAAAACCAAAATCTTCAATTGTTGATACCCCTTTACTCTGTTATTGCTAGATAAATTTCTCAGAACACCGAGAAAACTGATTCATAATAGGTTATTTATGGATCTTTTACAACATAAATGTTTTCTCAGTGTCAACCAAAAAGTCATTATTTGCAAAAATTTGTGGATTGAAACAAGACTTGTTAATTTTCCTCTGAGCAAGGGTATTCATTTAAACAAGTCCTAAATCTTGCAAAACTAACAATTATTCTTAAATATTTGTGAAATATGGGCTATGGTTGTTTGCATGCTTTTATGTTGTCCCTTTCTCCTTTTCTTCCTTCATTCTTGATGCACCTCTTTGTTCTCTCCCACCAATCATAGCTCATGCTCTTTATGACGCACTCCTTCTCTAGCCCATCTTTGCTCAGGTTGTCATCACCCTGAAGAAATTCGAAGATGAATTTCTAATAAACTCCTTTAGGGTAGTGTTTCAAACATGGTTTCTCTAAATATACTCAAAAAAAAAAACTATCCGTGGTGACAACAAAAATCAATTTTTCCATCAATGGAGGCCAAAACTGTAGCATTTGATACAGAAAAGAGGACAAGCAAAAGGAGTAGAAGCGACGAAGTGATGTAAAAAATAAAAACAAACCAAAAACATAAAGAAATCGTGGAAAAAAGAAATCGTGTATTTTCCTAGCAGCTACAAGTAATGATAGCGATTGATGACAAGTTGGAAAACCAAAATCTTCAATTGTTAATACCCCTTTACTCTGTTATTGTTAGATAATTTGCTCAAAACACCAGGAAAACTGATTCATAATAGGTTATTTATGGATCTTTTACAACATAAATGTTTTCTCTGCGTCAACCAAAAAGTCATTATTTGCAAAAATTTGTGGATTGAAACAAGACTTGTTAATTTTCCTCTAAGCAGGTGTATTCATTTAAACAATTCCTAGAGATTACAACCCCATGCCTAAAAATCTCATGCTTTTCGAGACGACGAAAGGGGCGATGAACCTGGAAAAAAATTTATTTTAAGGAAAGAAAATCAAAAGTGAGCAATAAATAAATTTACTTGAGCACTATCACACCCAAGGCATGTTTAATAATGAGCTCCAGGTGTCATATTTATACATCCCTGATCTGCCTCAAACCCAAGCATGCACAATTGTAGGAAAATTAAAGAAGATGTTTGCGGTTACGTGGCGAAGCAGATTGAAAGGAGTCTACAAGCTATAGAAGCAGCGTTTCGTTAATGAAGCGGTGGTGGGCGAAAATAAAGTGAGCTTTAAAAGTGAGGGAATGCAAAACTGAGTTCATGATCTTTACGACGTACTCACCCTCTGGCTCGTCTATACTCACGATACTATCGCCCTAAAGAAAGTTGAAGATGGGTTGATAATGAGCTCCTTTTGGGTTGTTTCCAAACATGGTTTTCATAATGTACTCATATTTTTGTGATTGTTGGTGACCTTTTTCCATCCATGGAGTCGAAATGATGTAAAGAAAGTAAACAAACCAGAAAATAAAGACATCGTGCATAAAGAAACGATACTATCGCATAAAGAAAATAATGTACTCATATTTTTGGGTTGTGTAAAGAAACGATACTATCGCCCAAAATAAAACCAGAAAATAAAGAAATCATGCATAAAGAAACGATACTATCGCCCTAAAATAAGTTGTGTAAAAAAACGATACTATCACATAAAGAAAATAGTGTACTCATATTTTTGGGTTGTGTAAAGAAACGATACTATCGCCCAAAATAAACAAACCAGAAAATAAAGAAATCGTGCATAAAGAAAGTTGAAGATGGGTGATAATGAGCTCCTTTTGGGTTGTTTCCAAACATGGTTTTCATAATGTACTCATATTTTTGGGATTGTTGGTGACCTTTTTCCATCGATGGACACTTAGACTATAGCGTTGAAATGATGTAGAGAAAATAAACAAACCAGAAAAAAAAGAAATTGTGCATAAAGAAATGATACTATCGCCCTAAAATAAGTTGTGTAAAGAAACGATACTATTGCATAAAGAACATAATGTACTCATATTTTTGGGATTGTTGGTGACCTTTTTCCATCCATGGACACTTAGACTATAGCGTTGAAATGATGTAAAGAAAATAAACAAACCAGAAAAAAAAGAAATTGTGCATAAAGAAAATAATGTACTCATATTTTTGGGTTGTATAGCGTTGAAATGATGTAAAGAAAATAAACAAGCCAGAAAAAAAAGAAATCGTGCATAAAGAAACGATACTATCGCCCTAAAGAAAGTTGAAGATGGGTTGATAATGAGCTCCTTTTGAGTTGTTTCCAAACATGGTTTTCATAATGTACTCATACTCTTGGGATTGTTGGTGACTGCGAATTTTTTTTTCCATCCATGGACACTTAAAACTATAGCGTTGAAATGATGTAAAGAAAATAAACAAACCAGAAAATAAAGAAATCATGCATTTTCATAGCAACTACAAGTAATGATAGCAATTGATGATGAGTGTGAGAACCTCGAGCTTCAATTGTTAAAATCCCTTTACTCTCATGTTTCCAGATCATTTACTCAGAACACTGGGAAAATTGACTCATAATAGGTTGATTATGGATCTTTTGCAACACAATTTTTCTATGTGTCAACCACAAAGTCAAGATTTACACAATTTTTTTGGTTGAAACATGTCTTTTTAGTGGTGCTGTTAACTCCATCGTTAACATTATTAATGACAAATCGTTCCATCCACCTGGTTTGTCTTTACTTATCGTCAAAAACTTTGAACAATACACGGTGTTTTCTCTTTCAGTGTTATCATCGCACACCTCGACCTTGCAATTGCTAGTTTATATTTATTTTAAGTTGACTTTTTGTTATTTGTTATTTTTTAATTTAAATTAATTTATAATTTTCTTTCATTTTTTTAATTTTATGAATTTATTAAAAAAAATTCATTTTAAAAAAGATTTATTGATTTTCATTTAAATGTTTATTATTTTTTAATTTTTTTTATTGTTTAACGCTTTTGACTAAATCTTAGAATAGGGGGTTCTTGGGTCCTCTCCTTTATCAATGTCCAATGACCAGATGTAACAATTCAACACAATCCCAACGATACAAGCCAAACCAAGATGAGACGTTAAACCGCCATCCTGGCCACCAGTCATGCCAAGCTAAGACTACCACCGCCAACGATGATAATACCACCACCGTCATGAAGAAATGTCACCAAGCTAACTCACTGATGCAAACACAACCACGACCAACCGCTACCCAGCTCCGCCACCAACAAAGAAGAGCATTGGTTGTAACCACAAGTGGTGTGTCAACCAGCCATCATCGCTAACCAACTCTGAATGGGATCACGCCTAACGAGGTTTGACCCTAGGTGGATCCGGATCCTACCATCAGTCTTAACCCATTCGCCCAAATCCTGTTGACTTTAATTTTTAATGGTATCATTACACATATTGTTTTAATTATAGCTTTTATACTTTTGTTAAATTTTTATCAATTTTACTTTGTAATTTTCAATTATTTTAGTTTTTATTAATTTTAATTAGTTTTAAATAATTTAACATTATTTTTAATCCTTAATAATTTTGTTAATTTTTAATTTTTTTTAATTAATTAATGTTTTATTGTTTAATTATTTTTATTATTTTTTCATTGTAAATATTTTTTATTGATTTCTTATTAATTTTTCATTTTTAATTTTAACCAATTTTTTTAATGTTTGTTATTTTTAGTTTTTATTAATTTTGAAAATTCTATTAAATTTTTATTTTTTAACTTTTAAATTTATGTTGACTTTTTTATTATTTTATTTAATTTTTATATTTTTGATAATTTTCTTTCAAGTATTAAGTCTATTTAATTTTTTATTTTTTTAATTTTTTTTAATTCAAAATTTTTATTAATTTTTAATTATTTTTATTATGGGTAAAAATAGTTTTTTGAAAAGAACTATACCCTTGTACAAAAAGGGTCAAAACCCAGATTTCACAGTTGTACCAAAATACCAAGTGATCAAAATCTAGATTTTGCAAAAAAAAACCCAAAAGCATACAAACATTCTACCATGATAAGTACCAAAGCCACCATCAAACCACAACAGAACCACAAAAATACAACAATAAAATAGTTACTTAGCAGTGTTTTCTATTTGAGAAGTTTTCTTCTTGTTCCGAACCGTAATCAATTCCTCAAAAGCCTTCTGTAGAGGAATAATAACCTCAAGATCTGTTATCGGCTGATATGTATTGTTTGAACAAGGAGCTCGACAGGGATTCTCCTTAGCCGCTATAGACGCATTTGGTTCAGTGTTTCTGGCCCTCTCAGTTTCCTCCCCAAATGATTCCTTGTTTGCATGATATCTTCGTCCTTAGGGGTGTCCTTAGGTTCAAATACCAGATGTTCCGGAAGGATGTTTTTCCATCAATCAGCATTATCATTTTTTCAATTTACCATCTCGCAATTGGCTGCAGAATGTCCCAAAGAGAAAGATTCCCTACATCTAAAAGATAGACCTTTATAGTCCAAAGGCTAAGTCCAAGTGTGATTTTGCACTTTTAGCTCAATGTGAGTTGGAAGATCCTTTCAAGTATCAACCTCAGCAAGAATTCTTGCACAAGTTGTATGTGTGAAATCAGAGGTTTTAAAGTCAATATTAATGATACTACCCAAGGTATTGCCTATGGATATCAGACAAATTTGGTCCCAAAATTGAAGAGGTAGGTGGGGTAATCTGATCTAGAGCAATTTCTAGGAGAAGGTTAAATGATGGAAACAAAGGTTTTAAGATGAGGTATCTTTGCTGGCAGACCCAAAGTTGGTTAGCGATGATTTTCTTATCAATTATGGATTTAAAAGCAACAATTAAAATTAAAGTAATGCTTGGAGATCCATTTGTGTCCTAGACCAGAGTCCAGTGAATCCACATATCAAGGAATGATCTTTATAAAATTCCTCTCTTTCAAGGACTTCATCTCCAAAGGTTACGCAAGAGTTCCTCTCTACATCCAGTCCAGTGAATCGACATATCAAGGAATGGTCTTGATAAAATTCCTCTATTTTAAGGACTTCATCTCCAAAGGTTACGCAAGGGTTGCTTTCAATAGGCCTCATGGTTTTGAACTTTTGTGAAACCTCCCTGTATGAGCGTTGAGCAAAAGGTTTTAAGATGAGGTATCTTTACTAGCAATCCCAAAGTTGGTTAGCGATGATATCCTTATCAATTATGGATTTAAAAAAAAAAAAATTAAAATTAAAATAATGCCTAGAGATCCATTCGTGTCCTAGGCTAGAGTCCAACGAATCCAAAGGTTATGCAAGGGTTGCTCTCAAAAGGCTTCATGGTTTTGAACTTTGTCTTCTTTTGTAAAACCTCCCTAAATGAGAGTTTAGACAAAGCTTACATCGCACATATAGGGGAAGAAACCCTAGTTTTAGGGTTTTCAGGGTTTTTTTTCCTTCCATCTTGTTTCTAGCAGTATTTATTTTTATCAGATCCAAATCCGATGCAACTGTCCCTTTTTTTTCCCAAACACTTCCGTCATGGAGTGTCCCCACCTCTAAGTTTCCCAAAGTCATGGCCTTGATTCAAATCCACGTTTTGTTGGTTTACTCCATCACTGGTTGCGGGGATAAACGTCGTATATATCTCCACGTGAGTCCTTTCTCCCATCTAATGCTTGTCCTCCACCATATGGTTTTGTTGTTGCCTTCATTCCCAAAGCTAGGGTTTTCTGTAGAGCCAAAGGAGTGTCATTTAAGGGAAGAAACTACTTTTTTCCAAGTGTGTTTGCATTTCAGTTTTCTTTTCTCCAACTCATGCTTGATCCATGAAATGTCCTACTTTTAATTTTAGTTTTGTAATTTTATTTATTACATCTTTCATTAATTTTGGAATGTGAAAAAATATATATTTTTTATACAATTTATAATTATAATTTTAATGATTTATTATTATTATTTTTTAAATGTTTATAAATAATTCATAATTTTTATCTTAATTTTTAATTTTATATTTATTTTAAGATGATTTTTTGTTATTTTTATTGATTTTTTTTAATTTTTTATTTATTTTATTTTAATTTTTAATTTTATATTTATTCTAAAATCACTTTTTTGTTATTTTTAATTCATTTCATGTTTCTCTTTTAATTTTTAATTTTTTAGTTTATTAAATTTTAATTTTTTTAAATTATTAGTAAATAGTCTTTTGAAATGGACTATACCCTTGTATACAAAAAGGGGCCTAAAACCCAGAATAGGAGTGAAAAACATTATAAGAAGGATCAAGATCCAGATAAGACAAAAATTTAGTGTAACCAAAAAGCAATTACCCCAAAACATCTAACCAGATCGAACACTGCAGAAGGGCAGCCAAAAAACAGCAACAAAACAAAAAACATGACAGAAGTCGGCAGGAAGAGCGCAGGTCTACAATTATTTCTTGGTGGCTTTGACAATTCTAGATTTGATAGTCTGGCAAAAAGTGAACATAATCAATGCCGTCATGTGAATAGGGTCAGTAGTATCTAGCTGTTGAATGGTTTGTTTGCTTTTTTTTCCGTACCCCAAAGAATAACTGGTATGCCATTGAGATTAGAGACGTAGTGGACATGTTGCTCAATAAGCTCCCCAATTGCACTAAATATAACCATATTATGATCATGGCGAATCTTAATTTTTCTAAGTCAGTTGTCCAGGGAGTACAATTTTTTGTAGATATCTTCAACCTAATTGTTGTCAATATCACCCTCCTTCATTATCTTACATTTTTGCTTAGACAAATTTTTTACTTCTTTCAACAGCAACATTTCAATTTCTAAAACTTCCAGTCTTTTAGTGGAGCTCTCAACGTGTCTTCTAAGAATCCGTGCAACTAATGTGTAAGAGATTATGAACAACCTACAAATCCTAAGGCACGTTCCCTGAAACAGAAGTATTCAGGTTCAGCCTTTTAGAAGATCTAGTTATAAGTCTATTCGAGGTGGATGTAAAAGGGGTGAGAGCAGAAGTGGTGGGGATGACAGGGGGAGCCAAGAAGGAAGTCAAAGGAGTAGCAGCCACGGTAATGGGAATAGAAGGAGTGGTATCGACAATGGTGGTGGGAAAAGAAAGAACAAAAATGTAAGAGGTTGAAATACAAGAAAGCTTAAGAAGACAGTTTATGCAACAAAAAAATGAGACTTTGATGTAAAGGGACCGCACGAACATGTTTTTGGAACTCCAAGATAGAGCGCTCAAAAGAATTAAATAAATAATGAGGGAAGCATACCGTGTAATTTATGCGGAAGTGATTGAAGAACACAAGATGTTTTAAGGGCACTGTGACAAATTTCCCCTCTAAAAAGATATATCTCACCATCAGACGGATGAACTTGTCAAAAGGCGGAGAAATACAACTGACTTGCAGACCTGCCATGACAAAAACTCGTTTCTCATTGCCTCCACAAATTTCCTCTCCTCAGCTAGCGTGTCAGTTTTTTATTGAAAAATCAATACCCATCCATTCCAAGGACAGTAACTTCGGCGATTAATTCTTCATTGATCAAAATTGTCCTCCATATTCAACTTTGTAGTTTTTCTAGTCCTTTGCAAATTACACGGAGATACTTTAATCGTGACCCTGTATCTTCTCAATGAAATTAGTGATGCCTCCCTGATTGAGAAGATTTCAAAAGCTCTTCATTATTTTTCCACTCCAGATCCGCAATGGACTCGATCTGACAAGGGACTCCTCCCATTTTCACCGGGCTTAAATGATTGACAGTGTAAACTTTAAAATCCCTATGAGTAATTCGACAGTGGCCACAATTTCTAACCCGTCTTTCTCTGTTTTTTCTCACGCTTTGGTAATGATGAATAGTGTATCCATTGTTGTCAGCACTTTCCACGAATTCTTGCTTTATTGTTACTTTATACATGTGAGATCCCACATGCCCGAACATTAGTTCCCTTTAAAATTCACTCCAAATCATTATCAGTCTTTATCAGCCTTAGCACGAATTTAAAAATTCGTAAAAAACTGTTTAATAATTGTTATAGAAATAATATATCCCGCATGTGTAACTTTATTCTTTAGATAAATCCACTTTAAATCATCAATACACTTTATATAACCTTAATTGTCCATCAATATTTATTCAAACACTGGTTTAAACTTATCCACTCCTGTAAAAGTCTTATTCATAAAAATTCACTCCAAATACTCATTAATTTTATCCCAAATTTGTATGTGCCCATAAATATTCATTTGTATGTTGTTTTAAATCTGCTCAAGAATGTGATCACTATTATCCCAAGTAATGTGATTAACATTTATGTCATAGATATTCAATGCATCTGCCACCTTGTTACCCTCACGGTAAATATGTTTGATCTGAATATTATTAAAAATTTGGTAAATACTTATGGACTCCAAGATGAAATATTTGATGTTCCAACTTGGGAGCGAACACTGATTAAGATGATTAACTATATTGAGGCTTACATATCTACGGTCAAATTCTCAGTAATGGTTAACGGTAAGCCGATAGACTTTTTCACAAGTAGCAAAGGGAAAAAATAAGGGGACCCCATATTCCCCTGCTCTTCATTCTTATGGCAGACAGTCTTAGTAGATCAATTGGTCAAACTATTATTGACAATCTTATGAAAGGTTCAAAGCCCCACTTCCATTAGCCACGCAGCTTCTCATTGACAATTTACAAATTTAAGAGAAGAATTGTATCATCCACAAATTACTGATGAGAAATTATGTGACTAATGGAAGTGGGCTTCGAACCTTTCAAAATACCGTCAATAATTGCTTGACCAATTGATATATTAAGACTGTCTGCCATAAGAATGAAGAGCATGGAGATATGGGGTCCCCTTGTCTTAGCACTTTGCTACATGTGAAAAAGTCCACCGACTTACCGTTAACCACTACTGAAAATCTGACCATAGATATATAAGTCTCAATATAATCAATCATCTTAATCAGTGTTTGCCCCCAAGTTGGAACATTAAAAACTTTATTTTAGAATCCATGAGTATTTGTCAAACCTTCAATAATATCCAAATCAAGTATACTTACCAGGAGGGTAACAAGGTGGCAGATGCATTGGCTAACTATGACATAAATGTTAATCACATTATTTGGAATAATAGTAATCACATACCTAAACAGATTCAAAACAACATACAAGCGAATACTTATGGGCATACAAATTTGGGATAATATTAATGAACATTTGAAGTGAGTCTTTATGAAAAAAACTTTCACACGCGTAAATAAATTTAAAACGCTTAAACAAATATTGATGGGTAATCAAAGTTATATAAAATATGATGATTTAAATTGAATTTATTTAAACATTAAAGCCACACATACGGGAAATATTATACCTATAACATTTATTAAACAATTTTTTACAGATTTTCAAGTTCTTGGTAAAGCTGATGATGATCTGGAGGGGATTGCAAAGGGAACTGATGCTCGCGCATGTGAAATCTCACAGGTACAGAACAACAATAAAACAGGGATTCGTGGGAAATGTTATGACAGCAACAGATACACTATTCATCATTATCAAAGCGTGAGAAAAATAAATAAAGGAGAATTAAAAATTGTGACTACTGTCGAATTACTCATAGAGATTTTGAAGCTTACACTGTCAATCACTTAAGCCCGGTAAAAATGGAAGGAGCCCATTGTCAGATCGAGCCCAACGCAGAGTTGGAATGAAAAAATAATGAAGAGCTTTAAAATCTTCTCAACCAGAGAGACATCACTAATTTCATTAAGAAGATACAAGATCACGACCAAAGCAACTCCGTGTAATTTGCGAAGGACTAAAAATACCGCAAAGTTGAATATGGAAAACAATTTATTTCAACAAAAATTAATCACCAAACTACTGGCACTAGAATGGATGGGTTCTGATTTTTCAATAAAAAAAATTAACAAGTCAACTAAGGCGGAATTTATAAAGGACAATGAGAAATTAGTTTTTATCATGGTGAGTCTGCAAGTCAATTCTATCCCTCTACCTTTTGACGAGATCACCCGTATGATGGTGAGATACATCTCTTTAGAGGGGGAGATTTATCACAGTGCCCTTAAAACATCTTATATTTTTTAATCACTTCCGTAAAATTACACATTACGTTTCCCTCATTATTTATTTAATTCTCTTGAGCACTCCATCTTGGAGATTCAAAAACATGCTCGTGCAGTCCCCTTTGCATCAAGATCTTATTTCTTGTTGCAGTAAAACTGTCTTCTTAAGGTTTAAGGTCATTCCAACTATCTCCCCACTCTATTCTTATTTTCCCACCCACCGCTGTGATA